>JAECWS010000001.1:0-237500 GCA_018150905.1 Drosophila ambigua | reverse complement strand
AAAAACTGGAACCACCTCCAGGCATCCGCTCCGGGTGTGCGGCTGGTTGTGAGTGTACATATGTATATGTATATATGTATATAGTATGTGTATGTATAAATATAATTTGGTTAATCTCATTATAAAGCCACTTTGGGGCGCAGTAGCAGCAGGTGGCAGCAGCATCACCATCGGTTCGTGTAGAACTGATTGATGCCCAGCACATGCTTCTCCTCATGGTACTTTTGCAGGATATGTGTGATGACCGAGGTGGTGTCGTTGTCGCCGCGCCACACGCGTATGGCATGCTCATTCTCCAGTATGGCCAGAAACGCTGTAAACACAAACATAACACAAGGATTAGAGTACCCCGAACACAGCAATGGGGCATCATTTTATATACCCAAAAATGTCTTCGGGTTGCTGAGCGTCATCTGGACCTGCGGCATTTCGAGAATAACTTTTAGGATGGGCGAATCGGGAGCCAGGCCCTCGCGCAGCTCAATCACACTACCCGAACGATTGTCGCAGAGCCACTCGCAGGCGGAGGCCTTGTTGTTGCCCGTCCTCTTCAGCGCCGACACCACGGCAGCCTCCTCGAAGCCCATTTCGGTAAGCGATTCGACAATCTCCTCGCTGGGTGGCGAGTCACGGTGGCTGTAGATGCGCACAATCTCCATCAGCGCAGCGGTGTTTTCAATGGTTTCCTGCGGAGATTGCAAGGCGATTAATTTCCTAGGGGGACCAAACTGAGACGCTTTCGATTATTACGTTATTGGTGACAATGGCGGAGGGCGAAATAGAGGACATGCTCTGCTGCATATTGATGGCCGGCTCCTGCAGGACATCCTCGTTCTGGTTTTGTATCAGCCACTCCAAAGTGCTGGAGTAGATGCCGCTGTTGGCCTTCAGGGCAAACGCGGCCATCTCCCGCCTGAATCCCATATCCACGAGACACTGCAGCGTGTCCGACTGGTGGTTGCGTCGATTGATCAGCCGCTGCTTCAGCATGGCTATCAGGCGAGGGGCATACGGCCCAGCCCCCAAGACGGCAGCCGAGGCCTGGGCCAAGGAGATCAACACCTTGCGCACATCGTATTGAATCTGGGAATAATGGAAAATGTCAGATCACAACTCCCTGCACGCCCTAGCATCTCACATTCGACTAACACTCACATTCGACTGCTGAAAGATCTCGTTAATGTCGATGGTGGGCAGCGAGTTGGCGTTGGTAGGCACATACCGCGTGGCGCTCTCCAGCAACTGTTCGTTCGGCCCGGGCACCTCCCGTATACGCGACACCGTCTGTGTGAGCGTGCTGCGCCTGGCCGAGAGTATGAAGGTCTCGTTGTGGCGCACCTGGAGCTGGGCCAGCGTTTCGGCCTCGTTCAGCTCCCCGCCAAAGTACTCGGCCCGATAGAGGCGGTAGCGCGGATTCAGGTGGCGCACATCGGGGGCAAACAGCTGGATGGAGTCTGGGTCGTCGCTCAACTCCAGGATGACCTCGCTCTTCAGGTCGTTAAGGCGCTTGTTCACGTTCGTCTTGAAGACCAGTACCCGCGAGCTGGGACATATGACGCGCACCGCGATGGTATCGCCCGCCTTCAGAGCGTCCTCCTCGTCTACTCCCGTCGAGCCTGTCGAGTCGACGCGGCTGGAATGGCATGTCTTCCTGCAAAAGGCGTAGGTATTAGTGGCTGAGGATAATCCAACAGAGAGCTGCGAGGCTCACCTGAGGAACAAACTGCGCAGTTTTTGCATAGTTTGTTTTTAGATCAATGTGTGGAAATCCCACGGAGAATTTCGAAAATATATAAAATAGATTTAATATTATTGGAAGGCAATCGGAGACATTTAATCGCCTGCCAACTTACGCATTTTCATGCTGCTGTGTTGGAGTGGGAGTGTCCAGTGGGTCTCCATCAGCACTTGACGTCCCAGTGCCCGTCTGTGTGGCGACCGCAGTGCTCTGCATATGCAGCTGCAGCTCCAGGTGCATGCGACGCCTCCGGGCCGGCGAGGGTGTGCGCAGGACACAGCTGCCGCCACCCACAAGGGGTCTGCCGGCCACGACAACGTCCGTCTGGGTCTCCATCTCCGTAGTGTGCACATTTAGCGAGGCGGAGCTGAGACTCTCCGCATCGCTGGCACTGCTGGCGGTGTGGACGCGACTGCTGGCAGGACTGTCGGCCGATGGAGTGGATGACCGCTTACTCCGCGCCAGCCACTTCGCGCGTTTCTCGTTGAACTTTTCGCGCATCCACGGAATCATGTTGTGTCGGCCATTAAGTCCGCTTCACATTTTGCATCAGTTTTCTGTGGAGGTGCAACATTTTCCAGGGAATATAAACAGAATCGATGCAAAATTGCTCCAGCTGTTCGCGGCGCTGCCAGAGTGTCACATTTAGGTGGAGTGGCTGGCAACGCAAAGTACACAAAATGTCCTAATTTTGCCAGCGCTAAATATCGCCAACAAAAATATATCGAATCGATTGTTTCACGTAGGGCTGTTACATATTTTAAAAATACAAAAAAATCACAATTATAATTATGGGATTAAGAAAGAATGTTATTATGGAATTGAGGATATGTTTGTCACACTACGCTCTGAAAAATTCACAATTCAGGAAATAGTATATACAAACCCCCCTCCATTCCATACATCACTTCCCACGAAAATTAAAAAACTTAAAGATATTAAGTTTAGCTAAAGTCAAATTCAGTGGTCCCTTTTTCTTTAAGTTACTACGAAGGATGGATCTACAAGGAATATGTACAAAACATTATTCTTTTCCGCTGTTTAATACAAGTATTACCTATTCAAAAAAGAGGGATTTAAGTGGGTTAAGTCCTTATTTTTCAGTATATTTAGCAAATGAAAAGGTATATTTCAGTATATTTCGGAGGGTCAGTCAGGTCTATTTTAACGATAAATTCGCGGTCACACTGCTCACATTTTAATTGCTAGAACGCGCAAATCAAAAGAAAAAAAGCAGCGGAAAATGTTTGGCGCACATTAAAAGTAACCACGTCGTGCCCCCAACCTAATCGACTATCGTGCCCCGCCACAGAAGTCCCCCAGCAATAGTCAAATAGTGTTTTTGTTGTGCTCCCTTCTATATGCGTGTGCGTCAGTTTGCTTTGCTGCCAGAGAACGTCACGTAGCATAAAAAAAAACGAGAGCGGCCGCACACAGTGGTAAAAAGACGTAAAGAAAATATCAAATAGCGAATAGCGCAGAGGGCAGGAAGCCAGAAGACAGAGGAGCGAAAGCAAAATACACAAGAGCTGCAAGAAGTTTACACACGCCGGACGCCAACCAAAACGCATGAATGGGCAACACTACACGACGCACCCGCTGCTGCCAAACTATAAAAACATATATTGCCCATATGTACCGGAGGTACGTCCCGTAGCCGGGATTTGATTAGTCTGAGAGAGATTCGCTGGGAGATTGGAGCCCACACAAGAAGATACGACGCAGCGCAGGTAGGATAAAACAGATAAAAGTTCCCCCCCCCACTCTTATGTATTTTGTTTTTCGGCGTGTATGTATACGCTTGCCTGCCAGTGTGAGGTGTGTGTGCGTGAGCTGGAGCGCGTGAGGTGCGCTCAGTGCCAGCAAATGCAAAGAAATGGATGCCTTTGATTTCTTTGTTTATGTTTGCCCAATTCCACGATTAGTTGGCACTTTTGCTCGCAGCCCGCACCCCACCACACATCTCTTACGCTAATTTATTTACGCATTTGTTTATGCCCCAAAACGAAAGAAGAGAGCGTGTGTGGGAGAGAGAGAGAGGAGAGAGTGCGTTCCAGTGTGACCAGCTACCACTTGGCATTCATTGTTTTGTTTTCTCACATAACGGTGCTGGTGTGTGCGTTTGCGGGGTAAAAAATCTTATCGCAGTTTCGTCAGCACACAAATAAATTGCAATTTTCTGTTAAACTTTTATTTGAATTGCTTTCAGCATTTTATTTAGCGCAGAAAAGTCACAGAAGTAAACAACGTGTAAAGTCACAGGATTAAGCAGCAGAAGAAGTAGGCAAAGTGAAAGACGAGAAGGAAAAAGGACAAAGCAAGTGGCAACAGATACAATTCCATTTTTTGGGCAGCAACACGAGCAACTTAATTATACTACAATACATACATTTTAAGCCTAGATAGGTAAGATAACCAATCGTCACAAACGTCACAGAGCATGAAATAATCCATTTGCCACCTGGCACCCTCCAGTACCTATATTTTAAGCTCGACTTTATACAAAATGTGGAATTCCGAACCAACACATCGCCAGAATCAGCAGCAGCAGCAGCAATACCAGCACCAACATCAACACAATGGCAATTCTACCTCGGGGGGCCAGCCCGCCAAACAGTTGGGCATGACCTCGGCCATCAGCCTGGCCGAGCCGAAGCCGGCGGATCTGCAGCGGACGGAGAACCTCCGCGCCTCCCTGGAGCCGTTCAACGTGTTTGAGAGCCAGGAAGAGCTGAACCACCGCATGGAGATCCTGGCCAAGCTCAATACGCTGGTCAAGCAGTGGGTGAAGGAGATATCCGTCAGCAAGAACATGCCAGAGGCGGCTGCCGAGAAGCTGGGCGGAAAGATATACACCTTCGGGTCCTATCGCCTGGGTGTGCACCACAAGGGGGCCGATATTGATGCCCTGTGCGTGGCTCCCCGCAACATTGAGCGCACCGATTACTTTCAGAGCTTCTTTGAGGTGCTGAAAAAGCAGCCAGAGGTCACCGAGTGTCGCTCCGTGGAAGAGGCATTTGTGCCTGTCATCAAAATGAACTTTGATGGCATCGAAATCGATTTGCTGTTCGCGCGACTTTCGCTTAAAGAGATACCCGACGACTTTGATCTGCGCGATGATAACTTGCTTCGGAATCTGGATCACCGCTCGGTGCGCAGCCTCAACGGCTGCCGTGTGACGGACGAGATCCTGGCCCTGGTGCCAAACATTGAGAATTTTCGCCTAGCCTTGCGCACCATCAAGCTGTGGGCCAAGAGTAAGTGGTCAAGCGCCTAGCCACCTAGCCAGTGCAGCAAACTAAATGATTGTCTTTCCGCAGAGCATGGTATCTATTCCAATTCGCTGGGATACTTTGGGGGTGTCACCTGGGCCATGCTGGTGGCCCGCACTTGCCAGCTGTACCCGAACGCAACAGCTGCCACCCTGGTGCACAAATTCTTTTTGGTCTTTTCGCGCTGGAAGTGGCCTAATCCGGTGCTACTCAAGCACCCCGACAACGTGAATCTCAGATTTCAAGTATGTGCCGAAAATTCTGCTCCTTAAATGTTATTTTTTAACTGATCCATCTCTTTGATGCTTTTGCGGCTGTGTTAGGTCTGGGATCCGCGTGTCAATGCATCAGATCGCTATCATCTGATGCCAATCATAACGCCTGCGTATCCACAACAGAATTCAACATTTAATGTGTCCGAATCCACCAAGAAGGTCATGCTGACCGAGTTTACACGCGGCATGAATATTACGGACGAGATCATGCTTGGCCGAGCATCCTGGGAGCGTCTCTTTGAGGCGCCCAGCTTCTTTTACAGGTATCGCCACTTCATAGTGCTGTTGGTCAACTCGCAGACGGCTGACGACCACCTGGAGTGGTGCGGACTGGTCGAGTCCAAGGTGCGCCTGCTCATCGGCAACTTGGAGCGAAATCCTCACATTGCTCTGGCGCACGTCAACCCAAAGGGCTTTGAGCTGAAGAAGGGGGAGAGCGCCAACAATTCGCAGAACAACAGCGGCAACGAGGACGACCTAAAGCAGCCTCCGCCCAATCAGGCCACACTGACATCGTCTCCCTTCTGCTCCATGTGGTTCATCGGTCTGGAGTTTGAGCGTTCGGAGAACCTCAACGTAGACCTCACAGAAAGCATACAGAATTTCACAGAGCACGTGATCATGCATGGCGTAAGTAGAGTGGAAAGTGTATAGTCATATTCTGTGTGGTGGCTAATCGACATTCTGGCTATTTCCAGGTCAACATCAAGATGCTCAAGGAAGGCATGGCCATCGATGCGCGGCATGTGAAGCGCAAGCAGCTCACCCTCTATTTGGACGCTGACTTCCTCAAGCGTGAGCGCAAGTGCATGGAGAGCCACACTAGCTTCAACAATACGCTGCTGGCCAACCGCAAGCGTCTCTCCACAGAATTGGCCCAGTCGCAGGAAGCTCTGCCGCCGGGCAGTCAGTCACAGCCAGCCAGTGGCAATCGGGGGCGGGATAGCGGCGCCAAGATCCACAGGCTGAGTGAATCGGTAAGTACAGGCGCAAAGCAGATTATTTGCAGAAGTTTTTAATTGAAACTGTTGGGTTTTATCCAGCTAACGGAGGATAATTCGAATGCATCGAGCGATTTGGGAGCTGCGACGCCGACCACACCCACAGCGGCACAAATGAATGCGCCAAGTTTCAAGACATCGGGCAAGAACGGTTCGGAGTTGGACAGCTCAGAGCAGGAACAGCAGCAGCAGGCGCAGTCGTCACCGCAGTCGCAGACGCATAATAATGGAAATAACAGCACTGCCACGACAACGGAGGTGGCATGCTCGTGACAACCGCCAACGCTACATCCACCGCCGGCGCAACAGCAGCCACCGCCGCCGCCGCCGCCACTGCCGCCATCATCATCTCACCATCATCATCATCAGCATCAGAAGTTTCGGAAGAACAACAATGCGGCTGCAGCGGCAGCCTCCAATAGTATTTTCAATCAGCGCTCGATCCTGCATGCGGCTTCGAGTCTATCGGCGGCTCTAAGCATAACCGGACACAACCGCAAACAGCAGACGGCGACAAAGCCCATACATTCGGCAACACCGATCAGCAGTACCCACACCCACATCCTCCACACTAACAATAGCAATGGTTCTGGCGGTGGCGGCGGCAACAACAACAACAACAATATCTGCTATTACATTGACGACGATGATGATGATGATGACAACCACCAGCATCAGCAAACACCTACGCAACCACAGCAAGAACCACAAACGCAGGCACTGGCCAGAGCCATTCCCCACACAGTATCGGCAGGAGCAACAGCAACTCCCACGGCAGTTTCTGTAGCAGCCCCAGCCGCTGCATCGGCCACGACAATTTCTTGTAAGTTGTTTCCATGTTTTGACTCATTCGCTCGCATTCACCTCGCATAACGCACATGTGCTACTTATTCCGACTTTCCTTGACACGAGACTGGTCTATGCTCTAATTTGACTATTTACTATTTTTAGCTTGCGTATCCTTAAACAGTATTTCACTCCCCCCCCTCCCCCTTAGACACCACGAGTGGGGGAAAATGATTTAAGTCAGTTTGGTTTCAGTTTCTTAGTTTTAAAATTACAAAAACATAATCCAGAGACTATGCTCTGCACTTGATTGAATTCATTTTGATGAAAATAAACTTTTGAAAAAAGTAATTAAACGATAAAACAAACGAAAAAGCTAAACTTTTTGGTATTTTTATTTTCGAAATTATCATATATTATATCCAGCCATATAATTGTAGGCGCCGGGCTTGTTTATTTATTCGGGTACCTTTTATAAGTCATTCCAGGGTTAAATTGTAATAATTATATTAAGTGAAATGTTGCTTTGGCTTCCAATTTCAGATTAATTTTAGGTCTGAAGTTATGCACCAATGAATGCACAGAATGTATGAAAGTTCTGCCCTGTTATGAAATTGAAAAAAAAAAAAAACAATTAAACAAACGAGTTATAAATTTTTGTAAATTAATACGATTTATGTATCTAATATACTGAACATATTTTAATGTATCTTTGCAGTGTAAAAAGCTATAACACATACCATTTAAGGATTAGTTATCATAGTTATTCTCCCCCATTGATTTTCTTGGCACTGATGATGCCCAATCCAAATGGAAGCCCAACACATTTTACACAAATCGGTGAGTGGATTTCGTACAATTATGATATTCAAAATGCTAATGCCAGTCTTTGTTGTCTTTTGGCAGGTTTCGATCATGCCCCAACCACACTTCAGAGTTACGTTGAACATTATTCTTTCAACAAACTAACGTAACGTTTCGTTTCGTTTCGTTCCCCAATTGTAAAATGACACAATGCATAAAGAAATCAAAGTGCGTGCTTACGACATCATCCGATTTCAGCAAGTTTTAAGCGGCAGAGAACGATATCGCTAGCATGTCCAAATAATAATATGTTGTACATCTTTTTTACTTCCCCACAGCTGGTTTGAGGAGTGCGTAGAAGTGGTGATGAGAGCGCCAGAGGACGGACAACCAGAGGCAGGACAGCTGCATCAACAAGAACTATGCATCAATTAAGAAGATTCCATTATCATTTTCCATCTTCTAGTTTTCAATATGTATTTGTTTTCTTCTCCTTCTAGTTGTACAACGCTGAAAATTTGAAACAATTATGTTCGTTTTTCTAAGAAAAAGATATCTGAAAAAAGGTAATAACAAAAGCAAACAAAGAATTGCAAATTAAAATGAAGATATTGATTTAATTTTACCAAATAAACCAGAAAAACAATATACAGCGAAAGCTAAACAAAAAAAAACAAAAATCAAACCAAATAATTATTGTTTTTATTTCACATTTTATTCGACTGGCATTGGTATGCCCTAAGAACCATTAATTAAGTGCTAACGAGGATAAGCCTGATGTGTAGTCGATAGAACCACATCACAGTTATTAAGATATGGCTTTCTGCTGTGCTGGATACTTTGGTACCTCGGCTTCCATTCTATTGTGTCGCAGTATCTGGCAATGGAGAAAACTGAGCAGATCGTGGTAAAATTCGGTGTGGCACACCTCTGAAATGCCGTAGTTGTACATTGTCTGCCGCAAGCCAAGTTGGAAGGGGCGAAACTTGGACTTGGTTTTGGATAGGTGGCGCATTAGCCAATCTTTGACATCGTCACCTGCGTAAAGGGTGCTCTTGTTGGGACAGACTACATCCAATTTCTTTTTACGCGGATAGTATTCCCTGATTGGATTGGAGTCGACGACCACCCGTGGCAGAGTGTGCGCAGCCCTTGCCGCGAAGCGAGTATCCAAATACAAGACGCCAAAGGTGGCAGCCCATGGATCGAACACCCACTGACCGTACTCATTCTGTTTACGCACTGGAATTTTTACGGTCAGCTCTATGGGGCGATTAGCACCGGCATGGAAACCGACATTTTTACCGCCATCACCACCAGCACCGTCTCCTCCTTTGTCGTCTCCCCCTTTACCTGCTCTGACGCTTACAGCGCCTTCGAAAAGTCTCAAGTCTGTTATCATCGTTCCATTCGTTACACTAGAATTCATGGGCAGCTGCTGGACGGTGGTATCGACGGCGATGGTTGTCTTGGGCGTGCTGGATGTGCTGGATGTGTTCACCCTGAAGCCCCCAGGAAACAGGCCTGTCTTGTTCCTCTTGCGGGGGCTCTGGTTCATCCATATTCCCCAGGCCTTATTATTGCTGGCTTGGCTCGGGTTCACCCCTCCCTGGACTGGGGTGGTCTCAATCGTAGTCTTCTGCACTGGTGAGCATCCAAAATCCTCACGATTCTGCTCAGATGAGGACACTGGCATGGCCACGAATTCTTTAACTCTCAGGCACTGTGGCGTATGGGCTCATAGGTTAAAGATCAAAGCCAAGATTTTGGCATAACTCACGACAACTGCTGCCAGAGCGATAAAGATCACACTGAATATCCCAATGTTATGCATTTTATTCTCCTCACGGCTTGAGCACGATAAATCCCACACGTTGGAGCCGTTGTTGTGGAGTAATTGGAATTGTGGTAAAGATTGAGTTATATTTACGTATTGTTTATCAAGTATTATTGCTGTGTTTTGTTTGGAATCTGATTTATGTATTTGGTTTGGCATATACGAGTATATTTAAGGCCACTGTTTGTAGTAATGTGACATAAAACTCCTCCAAGCTGTGTGTTTGATATATGAGAAATGAGATAACATATGATAAATTAAGCTAGTTCATTAATTTGTTAATCTAATTTAATTATTATTAATTAATAGGCCAGCATATTTATAGATAGCTCCTACACTTTTCTATTGTTCAATTAATTTAATTAAATAATTATTATATTATTCATGAATAAAATTGAAAGAATTTAAATTGAAACAGAATTTATTCAATCTGATTTTTTATTCGGTATCTCATCTGCGCCTGGTGCAGTCAATCCGAACTGAAATTCGTTAGCCAAATGCAGGAACTAAGGACAGTGTCGTCAAAATGAGCATCATTTTCAGTTCCACGAGTAGCTACAGGTGGGCACTTAACGGACTTCAGCATGGCCAGCATCAAGGCTACTATAACTGCGGTAAGTCCTTTGGATATGGTACAGTCAGCACGCCAGATTGCTTGCGGCAGTAAAGGACTTCGGGCCTTAGTCTATGCGGGATTGCGTTGGTGTCTTACCTAAGTACAATGGTTCCAAGTACCCCGAAAAATGCTACTCTTCTCGATAACTGCCAAATTAAGCAGTCGGAGCGGCGATCCCTTCTTTTGTGCTAATTGCACTTCTGCGAATTTGTGCGCGACACAGCTGCGCGTTTTTCCCCGAGCCCGAACCGGAGCCCGAGCTGTACCTCGTATTAATCCGTTTATGGCCACGGATTAAGTTGCAAAATTTTACACGAAGGTCGTCGTAGATCGCGAGACGGCTGCGAATTCACGGAAAAGCATCACAGCCCTTACACAGGTATCAGCGGCCGTCCGCCCGCCACCCACAGGTAGCTGATCGCTGGCCGCTCGATCTGCTATAAAAGACGCGATGTCCGGCAGATAGATCATCAGTTACCAACGCATCGTCAAGGTGTGAGGTGCCCAAAAGTGAAAGAGAAAAATAATCCAACTATCTCGCAGCTATTATACGATAAACTTTGTTCAGTTTTGCCCACTTGCTTGCAGCACTGGGTGAAGTTTGTCTTATAATCCGCAAAGTAAACGATCAGCGAACGTCTCAGCACATTGTGGAACTGACTCTGAGGCCCCGATCTTGGGATGCATTCTGTGCAGTTATGTCTACGTGACCCATATCCTCATCACTGGGCAAAGTGTGTCTCAAGATTGGCAGCCACCATCAGCAAAGTGTACAGCAAACGAAAGTGGCAAGCAAAATTGTGTCGAGGAAAATGAATTTTAAAATTAAATGGCGATTGTCGGTATGGTCGCTTTTTACCAGGAATTCCGATCAAGCGAAGTGACTAGACCGAACACTCGTGCTATAATTTTAGAATGTTCAACATGGCCAACCAGTGACTGTGCCAGTGACTGTGACTGTGAATGAAGTGTTACACTCCAAGGGTTGATTGATACCTTTTGGTGGTTGCAATTAGTTTCTTTGGTCGTCCAGCCTTAGGTGATTTCTCTGATCATAAAGCTAGACAACCATTGAAGTTCGTTGTGGCATTTGCAGCATTACCACACCAACACCCACCCCAAGCCCCAGTGTCACCCCAGTGTGAAGTACAGTTCGCGGTTCGCGGTTCCTGTTCCCATTTCGTTTCTTGGCGCCATACGCTAAAAGGAACGATCGTTGTGATATGCGTTAATTCACCGTTACATATCACAGTGATTTTCCTTTATAGCGCATGTCTGCAGCCACATCAACCACATCAACAACAACAATCAGCATCCGCGTACCGCTCAGCGGGTGACCAGATACCAGTTGCCTTTAAAGTAGAGAGAATAGTTGCTGTGCTGTATGTCCTCCTACCACTCTATATATCACAGTGGCTGTTCTTTTTGTACCTAAAGTGCCAAACAGCCAAGGACTCGCGTTTTCAGCTGCAGTTACAGTGTCACATACAAAACGTTTACCATTACCGACAAATCCCCCATGCCGTGTCCCCCAACCGCAGGGAACCGCTGCTGCTGATATATTATCCAACCATCTTTGACATTTCTATATCACAGTGGCTGTTCTTTTTGGTTGCACGGCCAAGTCCAACGATTTGTCATCTCCGTCACGCATTCCCGTAGCATTCCAAACTGCTCAATCGAAAATTGTTCAAAAAGAAGGGAACGGTTGCTGCTGATGTAGTTCAAGTTTCGCACAGCTTATATCACAGTGGCTGTTCTTTTTTGTTTGCCCATCGATCAACGATACAAGTCACAAAATCCAATCAAACAAAAATAGTGCATTTTATTATTAATGTTATTGTGTGCCGAAGTTTGGGTCTTCTCCATATGCGGAAAGTTACGCTGGTAACTTGAGTGAATTATTATTGTAGTCTGCCTCTCTGGAAAGTATCAATTCGGCAGAAGTTAATTGGAGTAAGCTCTACTTGCAGCACTCCTTGCCTGGCATCCTGTGCCTCCTGCTCGCATACAAAAGTCCAAATGTGCTCCACGACAAGGACGACTCGCTGCACCGCACTGGACCACTGTTGCAGGCTTCATGCAAAGCAAGTAAACCGTAAAATGACATGATATGGCTGTCTCACTCTCTCACTGATGGCAATGCTAATGCCGTAATGCTCTGAAATGGCTGACAGTGGCCTGCAGCCATTGTAATGGCAGCCATGGTCGGTGCCTGTTTCTGTTTCTGTTGGCCACGTGTACGAAACCTGGTAACGGTATGCTCGTTACCGTTGCCCGAACGGAAGCGAGCACATGCAGAAGTGAGTGGGCGAGGGGCAAGCTAAATGCCGGGAAATGCGACTGAAATGTTCGAGCAGGAAACACACACAAACACACAAAGGAACTTTCAATGTGGATTCAATGCGCATTTTGTGACTGACGGGCAAATCCCCATTCAGCCATTCAGCCATTCCGGTGGTCTCGTGTATTTCTATTATTCTATTTGCTAAGCGGTCTTCTGGGTAAAGCGATACAAATAATTTTCAACGCGAATCTTGTCGCGCAGCTCCTTGCGCGTGGTCCTCTCCGTGGCTGCGGTGGTGCCGTTGTGGTCGTGGAAGAAGCCGCAGCTGCGGGCGGGCACAAACTGCTTGATCTCGCGCCGCTTCATGCATCGCTCCACCACGCCAAGGTCGCACTTCCTGATCACCGCCTCCGTGGCATGCCTGCACTTCCGGCACATGTCCTTGTCGCTGCTGAAGCTATGGAAGTAGTCGCCCACCGGCCGCTCGCCACACACCATGCACAGCGACACGTTGAAGGCGCCACAGAAGACGGCCACCGCCGGCCAGATGATTTTCCGGCTGCCAAACGCCATGTCCACATTCAGCTGGGGATACTCCAGGTTGTACGGATAGGTGGGCGGCCTGCAAAATGATCGAAATGGCCCACTAGAATCTTCAATCGGCAATGGTCATCGCTGGCGATGCTTACCCAGGCGTCAGCCACTTGGGCTCTTGGTTGAGCTGCTGCTTGTTGAAGCTGTAGACATGCTGGGTCCGCGTATGCTTCACGTCATAGGTGCCCAGTGGGGGATAGCCCAAGTCCCGCACCCCTGGCAATCGAGGCGACTTGCTGGCCAGCGCCGAGAAACCCGCCTTCGACGGATACTAAGAATTAAGGATTATTTAAGCTATCTGAATAAAATCCCATTGCATTATCGAACAATTTGGACTGCGTTGCTTCTTTTTATTGGCATGCTCACCTTGAAACCGATTTCCTTGACACATTCATACGTGAATGGACTGGGTCCTGGCGGCGGCTCGATGTCCCTATCGCCGATGAACGTGCCGCTGGGGGACCGCTTGATTTTCCTGCCAAAGGCAACCGTCGGTATTTCCGGCGGATTGACCACATACTCGAAGCCTGTAAAGGGGAAATGGACTCGGATCAGTGATCAGTGATTGGTGGGCGATAACCGGTAACCGATAGCCGAACCTCGCTCCTTGCAACGCGCCATTATCAGGCGCGCCTCGGAGCGCTGGCGACGCAGCTGTTCCCGTTCCTGGGCGTTCGGTTTTCGGGCACGCATCAGAAGTGGCAGTCGGCGCCAGACTGAAGCCAGCGCGGCAATTGGCAAGCTGTCGATTCGTGACAAGCGGCCATGCCACGCATCCCAACACGCACCCGCCCCCCATCGATAATCATCGCGTCGCGAGCTGCCTGATATAAAATCAATATGACAAACCGTCGACGGTTGGCCACGGAATCAGTTTTGCCGTCGCTCCATTGCACGTCTAGACAGTGCCTTTATGCCAGCCCGCAATATTTCTATACATATTTCTATTCAGCGGCGAGGCGTAAAATGCTGGTTGCCTGACTGACGGAACTTTGACCCAGTTGAGCCAATTCTTTTTTTTTGCTGGATTTTAATGGCCAAAGGCGCCTGAAGGCAATCAGCGGCACAAAGCGTTTTTTCCATTGATTCTGATAACAGCAGGTGAAAAAATATTCACAAGCGAATTGCGGTAACTTCGTCAATATATATGTATGTATGTACCATGTACATAGCCATAGCACTTACTTCCTGCTGGCTCTTACACTAATTTAATATTCCCCCATGCTCGTTGAGTGGCAGCTAAAAAAGAGTAGAGTGCGTTGCAGCAAAATGCCAATCACTCGAATATATTTTTGACTTTTTCACACAACATTCTCGAGTGGATATTTTGCACCACAGAACTTGCCGCACTCACCTTCCATTTGTGCACGTTATAGTCCTCTTTGGGCGGTTAAAACTGGAAATTTAGGCGCAGACTCCAGCCGCACGCTGAACTCAATGAAGTATGAATGAAGTGTAGCCGGCACACTGGCCCCGGAAAAAACTCGTTCAGAATTAACTGCCTGCTGTGACACATCGGGGCTTGGCATATTTTTGAAATACTTTCAAAATACCTTTCCAAACATTGTAATGGCGGCGCTTTCGATATGACTGGCAATGGAAATTGCTGTGGAAAAATACTTATCCACAGAGAGGCGCAGCCCCCGGGCTGCTCGCCTGATGATGGCATTTCAGCAATTTTCCAAGTGGTTTGGCCACCGACTTCTTGCAGGCAGCTACAGAATGGCTGTCCGGGTCCTGGTCCTGCCCTGTCCTGTCCTGCCTGACATTAATGCCAGTTAACCCAAACGTTCGGCCCATCCTCGGCTGCAGCTGCAATGGCTTTGGGGTCGTTTTGTTTTTTGGCAGGTCCCGGCCCACAACCAACCTGCATGCCAGCCTGCAACTTCTGTCTGGGTTGGGAGACACGCACATGAATGCTAATGCCGTTGATGGGGGGCGGCCAACAAGCAGTGGCAGAGGCAGAGGCACAGGCATCGGCATCGGTAATGCCAGTGGCAGCACGCACAAGTGCACAACCGCGTTGCAGCCACAGCAGCAGCCCGAGCAGACCTACTTCAGTCGAGACAGTGGGACCAGGCATCATTTTGGGTGATCACATGGAGGGAATACCCAAAGAACGCTCTCCAAGGAAGGTTATCCAATATTTGCAGTGTCAATTTGGTGCCACTGTGCCCCACAGCAGCACGAAGGCAACTGCTTAATTCGTGCAAATAAAATGATTGTGCAACATATGTTTGGGCTGGGCGGTTGCGGGTTGGGGGTTGGGGGTTGGGGCTTGGGCTGTGGGTCTATTATAATATGTCCCGGCTGCCGGCGGAAGCGTGCTGCCTCCTCAAGCATCTGCCACTGCCACGGCCACACTGCTCTGCCGGGTGCCGGGTGCCGGGTGCCGGGTGCCGTGCCGCAAGCTTGCAACGCAATTACAATGCAATTTACCATTATTTAACGGGCTTTCTTCTCTCCGTACTGGTGGCCCCAATATGGTAATGGCTGAAGATGGCTGCGAATGCTCAATGGGCAGGTTAATTATGCCAACAATTACACAGGGCATACACGAGCACACCCCATCGACGGAGTCTTGGGGCGAATGGAATTGAATTCATTGAACGTAACCATCCGATGGCATCGGCAAACAACTATTCGCTCCTCTTACTGCTGCTTGGGGGGCCAAATCTCCAGCAAACACTGCCTCAATTTCCGAGTTTCCGAAAGCAAGTGCCATGTCCTACACAGACCATTACAGCGGCACCAGCAACACAAGCAACACAAGCAACATCCACTGAAATGCAAATAAAAATGCAACTCCAGTTGTCGGCTGGCTTTCCATTCTGCATGGCAGCGGCAGGACCAAGAACTTGGGCTGTGGCTGGGAGGCAACCCATAAACGTGCCATTCACATGCAAAGCGCAAAAACTTCTGAGACTGCCTCCTGCCTCGCCCTGTATCTCCCACACTCTCTCTCACTCTCTTTTCGGAAGTGGCAGCATCCTGGTCAAAGCTCGGTTCCCCTGTCTTCTGGCAAAACGAAAATGTGACTCACAATAAAAACAGCAGCAGGCCGGGAAAACAATGCCAGTAGCAGCAGTAGCAGCAGCAGCAACTAAACCAGAAACACAACAGTTTAAGTCCATTGCGGAGCGGAAGTGCCGCTTATTACGCAGGATGTGGTTAACCGGAAATGAAACGAAGCAAGCCAAGTGCGACAATACAGCATAGACACAGATCCTCTACCCGCTACCCCCTACCCTGTACCCTCTCCGCTACAGCTCCAGCTCCATTCCATACATGCGTGCGTGGACTCTCACCGATGTGCATCTAAAACTAATTTAGCTTGGCTTTAAGCCCTACAATTTCGGCATTATATTGCTGTATGGAAAACGGAGGCCATATCAACATTCGGAGCTGCAATTTTAATTGTATTCGTGATGCTTTGTTGTTCAGTGCAGCTGAAGCCAGCAAACAGGAGCGCTAACCCGCAAATGGCCAACAAACAGCGGCGACGATTGAGCCAGGCTGACGTTGAAATCAAATTACAAGACTCTCGCTCCCGCGCTCTCTCTCTCTCACTCTCTGTTTGCCTGACATCTGGCATTAGCCCAGGCGTAGTGGCCATGCAAGGACATATCCCTCCCCCTCATTATCCACTGCCCGCTGACCCAAATGCAATGCGTCTGCAATTTGTGCAGCAATGTGGCTGGGTTAATCATGCTAATAAACAGCAACGTTGTACTCGTAGCTGCCGCTGCCAGTGCAATTGGCGCCGGCACAAAAACCATTGCACACTCCTACTTACTGGCGATTGCAGGCTCCATCCATCGAACTGGGACCTGGGACCTGGCACCACACCCAGTGTCCATGCCACTGGACCAATATTAGTCCGTTGCTTTTTGCGGTTGCTGCGTGGCATTGGCCATTCAAAAGGAACACGATTGTGGCAATGGGACTGGGACTGGGGCTTGAGCTGGGACTGGGACTGGGAAGGCATACAAAATTGCAATGATTATGCACGCGCCTAGTTGGCACTCTATTGTGGTCAGGTTCTCATTTGTGTGCGGCCCGAAGTGGCCCATTAATACATTGGTCCAATGGCAAACCGAGTAGAAAAGGGGGCACTGCTGCTGGGGCTGGGCCAGCAAATGGTAATCCTAGTATTATGGCCAAAGCAGCTGCTGCTGTCCGGTCAAGAAAATCTTTAAATTTCCAAATTCTTCGTTGCGAAATGTGCGCAGCATAAATTCAGTTAGGTATACATATAAAAATCCATTGATTTTTAGTTTGAGCTCATCTTGAAGTCGACTGGAATGTGTATGATCCAGCCAATATATCACACAAGATGTGCTGGGGGCCAACGGAAATCCCAGGCACATTATCCAATGATTTACTGAAAGGGTCTGCTGGGTCTGGTGGGTCTGGTGGGTCTGGCCACGAGAGTGAAACTTTCTTGACACTGGGAAATGCATGAGCCTCGAGTAGGTCCTGGCCTTGCACCGGCTAAGGCAAGTCCCGGGGCAGGTGAACACATGCTGACAGCAGGAAAGAGGTCGAAGCGTAGGCGGCCGCCTCATCATTCTGCGCTGTCACATTAAAAATGCATAAATGTTGCTTAAATGCAATCCAAGAAATGCAACTGGCCGTAATACGTGCAAAAATAGACATGGCCCCGTTGCTGCAAGGCGCCTCTCACCAATGAAAGGATGTGCTTGGAAAGGATGTGCTCGGCGAAAGAGGAGGAGCAGCAGCAGGAGCAGGAGGTGAAGGCGTAGGGCTAGCACACAATTTGTATCCTGCCTGGCATGTCGGGGATGGGGCGCACGCCAAGATAGACAGAGATGCCTGTGGGCCTTTGGTCCTGTCTTTGCCTTGTCTGGGGCTGCCTACGTTTCAGGTGCGAGGCCTGGGCTTGGGACTGCGATTGGAACTGGGAATGGGAATATGTTGCTGCTTCCATCCACTGCACCGGTCCATGCTTCTCTGCTTCTCTGCTGATTGTCGTCCTGTTGATCTGTGTTTTCACTTAGATATTGGCCCGGGGGCTGGGCGATAGCGCTACGTGTGTGTGCTACCATCGAAACAGGAAGTTTGTTTGTGGCCAACTTGGTGAGTGGCAATCGGGGCTGCAGATGGAGGATGGAAGTGGCATGATGGGAATGGGATTGGGACTGCGCACGGAGCGTATGCCATGCGGATTGCCTGAGGAAAGTTCTGCCCAAGGCTGAAGCTAAGAACAGGCCTTCCACATCCAGTGCGCAATCGTATCAAATTGAATTTTCTATTTACCCAGTAGTCGATATAGCACTTGGAATTTCCCAGCAAATTCTCTGCTGTATTTTTTTGTTCGTTTGCTTAGCAAAGTTTTCCACACAAAAGTTGTGCCAAAATGCGTTCCAGTTAAATATGGATGTGCCAGCGAGCGAGTTCTCCAGAACACTTTTATTGTTTTTAGATGGGACTTAAAGTGCGCTTAGCTTAGATCTTATAAAAATTCGATAATGCTGCGTATCGGTATCGTATCGGTATATAAACGCACCACTCGCTGTGCCAGTGGCCTGTGCAGAAATTCGTCAAACATTTTCATCTGGCAGTCGGCAGAGTTTGCAACGAGAAGTTCAGCCCAAGAGAGCAACATCTGTCGAAGGCTGTCCCTGGGGGCTGCTGTAAATGGAATAACACCCGGGACAGCGGATTCCCTCGCAGGCCATCGCACATCAGAGGTGGACCAGCAAAAAACAATCCATTTTCGTTTGCTGCCAGTCGACTGACTGCCGGGGGGGCAGCCTGTGCGGCCACGTATTTGGCAAACTGACCGCCAGCAGACTGGACAACGGCATCAGCGGCGGGTCCATCGCATTTTTGGACGGGCAGCTGCCTCAGCAGCATCAGGTGGTCCAGGTAGTTGGATCATTCAGCATCGGCCACCAGCTGCAGGCGCACTTATCGCAGTCTACACCGAAAACAGTCGGCAAATAGTGCAGCCAGCAGCAGTGGAACTGCAAGGAATGGTCTAGAATTATCTTTAAATTTTTTACAGTATTCCTGAAAAGCATTCAATAAAGCCACAGAAGTTGAGTCGAACTTTTAATAGTTGGACATGCCAATTAAGGTCATTGAAAACGCAAAAGAAATGGCAAAAGCCAACTGAGAGCGTCTGGCAATATTCTGCAAATGAAACTACGAATACTTCAAGGAATATTTTCTGTTTTTTGTTTGGGTTAGCGGTTTCTCTTTGTTTTGTGTTAACAGCATCAATGTGAATCAATCAACGGTTGAAAATAAATCACAAAAGTAACCTTCATCAACGGACAATTATATGCGTAGGAAGCAAAGATCATTTCCCCTTTTTACCTACGGCTGTGAGTTCGTCAGTGTTTGGCTGTGGAATGATTGATGCTGTAGTTGATTGATGCCTCCTTGGGGCACCACCAACTGAATGTGTGTGCTGGCAGCATTCCGTTCAAAACTTTCCCAACAGACACTGGCAGCATTGCCCACCGAAAAGTATTATTAATATCAGATGACAGAGTCGCTCAATTTAAAATATTGCCAGCAACACAGCACAACACACATCCATGAACTTGAGTAATTTTGAACAAACAACTTTTGAAATTACTTAATCGCAAAGTTGTGCGCTTTGCACCGGCAGCAAGCGAATGCGGAAAGGGAAGTGAAACGGGAACGGGAACGGATGCGGATGCGGAAACGGAACATAAATTGTGTTTATTATGAAGACCGTGGCATACTTTTGTGCGCAATTTAAAGTGCAAATATGAAGGGCCAACGGTGACACCAGGGAGCTGCTCCTGCTGCTCTCTGCTGCTCCCTTCTGCTCTCCCACACGCATTTCATTAAAGCGCAATGAAGACATTTTCCAGGGAAGTCTGTGTATGTTTCTCGTTGGCAGTGCGAAGAAGGAAAGCTGTTAAAAAAGTATTCGAGACACTTGGTTGTTTCCCCGGGGGGGTGTTCGGGGGCTGCTGGTATGTAGGCCGACGCCATTTTGTCGGGCCTGGGGAGCGTGCCCATAAAGCACAATAAATATTATTTATGAGCCTACCGATAAGGACCCCCACACACACTCACACACACACTCTCACACAGGCTGCTTTTTGGACTGCAGTCGCGCATATTATCGTACATATATGTGCGTATCCATATATGTTTGCATATCTAATCTCTGCCAAGAACATTATTTAAGGGTTCCACTGAAATGTGCTCCAGACGATGCCTGGCTACCTGTACTAGCCGGCAGCATAGTTCGCCAAACGAGAGCCTCATTTTAAACACCTGCCACGCAGATAATGATTTTACATATACGTGTGTATAGTGTGCGGGACCACAGCCAACAGCGGGACAGGGAGGGACGGGCAGCCGCTTGCTTATTTTAATAATGTTAACCTAATTATGTGATTAATATGCACAATGTGCGCAGAGATTAAAACGATGAGCGCGCGCTCTGTTTAATTATCGAATTAAATTTTTTTTGGTCGGCTGCGGCTGCCCGGCCGACAGACAGCCATTGTTGCTTGACAGTTTAAGGCCAAACTTGGCCCAAACTGATAGACCCATTTTTTTCCCCAGCAGCTTCCACTTAAGCTGTAGGTATATATGCCCCATCATTAATCAAGTGACGGACTCTGTCAGCTGTAAAATAACAATTTCCGCCCAGGAGACTGACAATCGCTTGTTTACACATGTTCACCCCCCCACGAAGTGCATTTTCAGTTAAGTAATTGTCATTTTTGGATACAAAAAACAACAGAAAAAGGAACCATGATTTACGATCAATTATTCTCAGAGCAAGGCACTTTAATGGAGCAGCTTCCTCGTTCAACTATTTGAATTAAATAAAGAAAAAGAACAACCGGAAAAATAATCCAGCCTGTAACACGGTTTGATTTGATTTTAATGCAACAATAAAACTTATTTTACAGAATGTTTTGATACCAGTTCTGGCAGCTGTAAAGTATGAAAAATAATTTCAAAAATGGCACAGATATAAATCACTTTGTTGGGCTCCAGCTTGAAGCACACAAAAATCACTTGATCTATAGAAATATGCAACTATCAGATACCGAATGATAGAATTTTTGCCTAATTATTAGATCAAGTTGGGCAACAGATACTGCAGCACCCCCCTCAAAAGTGGCCTCTTAAAAACTTGACTATTAATTATCAGGGAAAAACACAAGTGCTGAACAGCTTTATGTTTGATCAACTGCAATAATGCGCGGGGAACAGTTGCAAGCTAGCGCAGAATTAATTTTTATTGAATTTACTGCTCGCAGATGCACTCTAGAGAACACATTTGGCTAAGTTTATGGAGAATGCCCGTAGAAAGAAATAAGTCAAGTACTTTTGAAAAAGGCAGTGAGCACGAATTAAGTATCGTTGAGCCTTAAAATCCTTAAAAGTGCCCGAGTTTGCATCAGTTTTGTGTACATTTTGTAACTTCCCATTGCAAAAAAAAAAGCGTATTCTACCCTTACGCCTAAGTCCTGGCCATTATTAACGAAAAGGTAACATTCCAAGAGGGATATGCGAGGTGTGAGAGTGTTTCTGCATAAGCCATTTTACGGCACTAAAAGCTACTCAACAAATGACATTTTTTTCTTTTTTTTTGCTAGCTTCAAGGAGCTAATTGATGAAAGCTCCAAATGGTCGTGCAACATGGAGGCGGCACTCGGTTGGGGTACACTGGAAGTGACAGTTAGGGACAGACAGACAAACAGACAGAGAGACATGCCAGCTGTTGGGTAAAAGGTTTCTCGCCTGCACTTTGGCACAATTAAAGGTGTTGCTAAACGGCAGCCATTTACATGCTCGTACATGTTTATGTACAAGGGCTAGATGCTACCGAGCGAGAGAAAGGAAAAGTCCTTGCTGCTGGGGATGGCTTTTAAAATTAGAATTAATCTTTTTCCGCTGAGTCTACACAATTTCAAGTTGGTTGCGCGAAAAATGCACGCTCTGGTCAACAGCCTTGGAGCGTGTGGTGGCTGCAGTTGGTTATACCACAGCTCCTCTGCTTGGGGGGCTCTATGTGGGTGCTGTGCGTGTTTGGCACCTTTTGGCTGTCTTGATGCTGAGCCAGCATTATACCGTGGTGCAGCCGTGGCAGCTTCAGCTTCAGCCTCAGCGCCAGCTTCCAGCTGCAGCAGCACTGATAATAAATTCATGATGAAGAGTAATTTATACACTTCATATGCGGATGCTGCACTCCACTCCAGTCCACTCCACTCCTTCTTCTTCCCTGTCCATTCTGCTGAGCTTGACAGAGATCCGCCCTAGAATAAGGTACGCCACAGCTTTTGGTAGTCGATCCAACCAAGCGGCATTTAGCCCTGAACTATTTGCGGGCCACAATTACCCAAAAACTAATTACAAAGACGCCCTGCCATGCCCTGTCCTGTGCTGTCCTGCCTGGCTTGGCCTTGCCTGCTTCGAAAAGTTGTTGCCACTCAAAACCATCGCCCGCAGCTGGCCAGAGTCAAAGCGGTAGGCGGTAAGCGGCAAGCTGCTGTCTCCACTGTCCACTCTCAACTGTCGGCTGGCTGCAATTTAATTTCAAATTAATCTAATTTTTTTTTGCGCTTCCTACTTTTTTTTAGTGTCTTTTGCTTTTGGTTTGTGGCATTCCATCTAATGAGAAATGCTGATTTAGCACTCTGCATGACGTTGCATACAAATGAGAACGAGAACGAGGATGAGTGAAGGGCCTGCGCCGAAGTGGTCCTGGCATATCGTTTGCCTGGCCCTCTTCGCATAATTAGTGGCTAGGTGCACGGCCCTTGATTGGTTACGCACTGAAATTGGACGCCCGAAAGTGCTCTGCTAATGACTCAATGGCAACCACTCGTAATTGGAGCAGGCAGAGCCCGACTCGAATGCCCAGGCTGTAGCCATCTCGATGCTCGATAAGATTTCCATGGCAATGCGCCTGAAATATTTGCGTTTTGTGTAAGGGAAACTCAATACCTGTGCACAAGAGCGGGGTGTAGTCTGAAAATGGTAAAATCTCTTTTAGAAACTTTTTCTACCATGCCAAAAACATTGCCACTCAGTTGTGAGTTTTCAGAGCGAATGTTTTGCATGACCCAGGGCTGATGTAAGCCCAAAATCGGATTTACACAAATGCTTTGTCCAACAATTAAAAAGAAAATTCAATGAAAAACTATTTTAGTTTGCTGTACGTTTTACCAGATGTTTCACACCCACAGTATGGTTTAAAAAAGGAAAAACTTTAACTTATAGTTTCAATAATGCCCACACCTAAGCCCCCCTGCATCAGCTGAAAACAGAACACAAATGTCGAACTATTTACTTGGATGTGCCTGCCTATGTGTGCTCTTGTGATTACATGCAATTGGTGGGAGCATTAGCCGGGCTGTTGCTATTTAGCACCTCAAAGATGGCTCCTAAGTGTGAAGTGACCCAAGATGCAGATGCATATTGGGATTATTTCACAGCATAGCTAAGGAGCCTGCGGAAAAAGAAGTCACCTACAGGTATTCGGTTCTAGCTGGGAAAATATCAAACCAAAATCCATTTTTAGGTACGAAAAGACAGGAGGAGAGGTGGGGAAGAACCAAACAGAGAGAACTGTCGTTAAGTAGAGCCCTCACAGCCATGCAGCAGTCCAGTTGTTGTCGCACCTTCAAGAAGAGCAGACGGTCCAGTGCCATCAGCAGCAGATAGCAGATTCCAGCCACTCGCACTCCATCAATAGAACTAGAACTGGTTTCTGGTCCAGCCATATCGATTGGAAATGTTGCTCGTGCCGCTTACACTGATCGCACTGCTGGGACTGGCCCACACGCTGCCCCTCGATGATGTGGAGTCGTCATTGTCACCGGCCACAAGTGAGCTGCCCGATGACAGCGGGCGGGTGGTCTTCGATCAGAGGCAGTCGGGCAGGTACAACATCCACGTAAGCATCAAGGATGTCGCCATCATCGAGGTTGGTCAGAACGATCTGACAGAAGTAAGTAAAGGGAGTAGAAGGGGCCCAGAACCAGTTGAGAAGCAGTTCTAAAAATAAACCTGGATCCACGTTAGGGTGCGTACAGCGATGCGGAGGATTACTACTACGATGACAGTGCGTTGACCATCAAACCCATCAAGTTCTCGACTGAGGCCATTGGCAGCAGCAGTCCCAGCAGCAGCAGCAGCAGCTTAGCAGAAGCAGCGACGACATCCACGACAGCGATCAGCAGCAGCAGCACCAGCACCACAGAGGCGCCAACCACCGCAGCCTTAATGGAATCCACGCTGACATCTGAGGCACCATTGAGCAGCTTAAATGCGAGTTCCACCTACAGCTCGAATCTCTTGGCGGACATTGCCGCCAGCAGGATCAAGCCAAAGTCCAGGCCCAACAATCTAATGATAATGGAAACGCCAATTGGCGGAGCACGCCACACAGCCGTGCCGCATCTGCCGCATCCCAGATCCAAAGATATTCCCATTATGGCTGCCGCTGCCGCTGCCACTGCTGCAGTCACCCGACCCACGCTGTCGCCAGGCATTGAGTATACACCCCCTCAAGGTCACAACTCGCCCATCTTCAAGCTGAAAGTTCAACGATCTGCAGTGCCGCCAACCAAGAAGCCCGCCCGCTGTCGCTCACACCAGACACGGAATGCCCAGGGCAAATGCGGCGACTCGATCTAGTAAGCCATTGACATTGAATCTCAGCCAAGCCAAGCAGCTTACATCATCCTCTCCCTCTCTGATACTGTTTCCCCTCATTTTCTATTCTCTTTCGATTCCGCCAGCCGTCGACTGTACAGCATGCTGATGGGTCTGAACCTGCCGAGTCTAGTGGGTCCACCAGCCCACGGGGCCGTCTAATGCGATCAGCCTGGATCGCTTCTCACACCATCACCACATATCAATGTAGTTTACACTGTCACACACATAGCCTTTAAGTGCCTGCAAATGTGTCTGCTTGAGCTGACTGAAGCGTTTTATAATTGATTAAAGGAGATTTCCCAAGGCTAGTTCTGAAGCAAGTGCCTAGGCATAGCAGCCCAGGTTTAATGTGAGCTCAGATATATATTGCTCGAATTTTATTAGCTGCCCATAAGCTACGCGAATGACAAAGCCAAAAGAAGAAAATCATCTTTAATTGGATACAAAACAAAAAGTGACTATCACGCCCTGAAATCAACTTGTCTTTGCATATATATTTAAGTACATACATACATACTATGTACTATGTACCTAGGGATCGGTGATCTGCTAGAATTTTGCAACTAAAGTCAGTCAATTATATGGGCATGGCTCTGTCTTTAATATTCCGTTTACTGTGTTGACTTTAATTTTAAATTGGCTGTAACCAAGATTGCCACCGCCGGTGATTTTTGTCGATTTTATAAACTGATTTCAGAGCGAATTGTGATTATTTTTCATGTGGCTGTAACCTCGTCAGTCATTTTCAGTCATACGTGCACATATTGGCTTTAAATTCAGTTCACTTCCGTTTCAATTTAAAACACTTTCGTTGCTGTCTGTCCAATTGATTTCGAATTTCCATTTATTAAAACCTTTTTTAAAACCCTTTTTTTTTTGTTTTCGCTCTTTAGCCTCATTAAATGCAATTAATAGTTTTACTGTGTATTTTTTCCCTTTGCGTTTTCCATGGCAAATGATAAATACGGCCGTCTGATTGGATTGGAGTTTCCAACGGATTTACTTTCGATTATCCCTGGAAAAGGGAAAGCACTCTCTTTTTCGTTGATATCAATTTGTGTTTGTAATTTCCGACTGTGATTAAAATGCAATTGGCAATGACAGCAAGTGTGCAACTGCAACTGCAGCTGCAACTGCAACTGCATCTCAATGGCATTATTCAATTCGTGTGCGCAGCTATGCATGTGGATGGGGTATCTGTTGCTGGTGTGTGTGCACCGTGCCGCAGTACCGTATGGAGCTCTGCACATGCCCATCTATAATTAAATTAATTGCTTCATTTTAAGTTAATTTGCCACATGTGGCACGCTGTGTGTTTGTGCAGCATCTGCTCTGCATCTCTCGGATTGCCCATAAACGTGGTTTATTCCCCTAGCAACCGCATTCTGGACTTAAATCGCATTTGAGCTTAATGCAAACGAATGTCGATGGCTGGAATTGTGGCACGACCATCCGAGGGAGTACTTAGATTTTAGTTCTGAGAATGAAAATGCATCAAAGACTCCTATTGATTGGACACAACCTTTTGCTTTGGGATATTGTGTGCTGAGGATAACTTTATGTAACTGGCAGCAGATGCTGTATCCCATGCCCCTTCTCCTGCTTTGGCAAGTATCTCTGGCGCTGTCTCTGGCGCTGTCTCTGTCGCTGTCTCTGGCTCCGTCTCTGGCTCTGGCTGAGGCATCTTTTTGGCCAAGTTTGCTTCACTAATTACCTACATTAAGAAACCTGCACAGACTCGGCGCACACTCAATTAGCAGCAGCAAAGCAGCTGCACTTTGCATGCAGGCGGTGGACTGCTGAAACGCTTCCACAACTTTGTCGTTGTTTCTGCTGGCATACCCCTCGTTTCCGTTGCCGTTCCGCATTATTTAAGCCCGCCTTTGACCTTTTATTTGGGCGCGCTTAAAATGCCATCTTTTGTCAAATTAAAGCCACGTGTCGGGCACACACACACACACACACGAAGCACTGTCCATTTTAGCCAAAAATATAATTTTAGCAGACACCCCGGATGGCGATGGAGAGGCAGCAACAGCAGCAACAGCAGCAGCAGCATGGGAAGCGAAAGTGTTGCGGCTGACTGGGATTGGATGTTCGGCTACACCGGAAGCCGTGCGCCATCTTGCAGTTGTTGGCAAGCATGGCGGCAGACCCGCAGAGCAAACCCCAACACCAGCACCAAACCCATTCAAATTTTCAGCTCAGAATGGCGCAACAATTGCAGTTTATTTATTGCATAGCTGGGGGCGTTTATGCGTCGAAAAGCGGGGGGAAGGAAAGAATGTTGCTTCTCCGTCCAGCATAATAATTACGCTCGCTATCAGCGCCGACGTTTTTCCGGAATGAAAAACTGCATGGCCAAGCCAGTCCGCCGACTGTTGTTGTTCTGCCCGGACTCTGGCAACTGGTCCAGGGTGCAGGAACACGCAGGTCTTGACTATGCAGGCGCCACTGCCATTAAACGCAAGTGTCGCACGGATTATTCATGGCTGGAGAATGAAGATGAAGCGGCAAGCGGGCTGCCAGTGACAGCAAAGCCAAAAGATAGAAGGGCATGCGACAGACAGGAAAGCCAAGCAAGGCAGCAAGGCAGCAAGCAGATAGCAACTGGCAGACTCGACTCAGTATTACGCAAATGTTTAGTCCGAGCCAATGTCTACCGATTGTGTGGTTAACATTCCTATCCACACAGAAGCTCAAACAAGATACGAAATACCTCAATTCGGGCGGTGCTTGCAACTGTGTTTATTCTCTGGAGTTAAGCCAAAATTGGAGTTAATTTCGTACATTATTATGACAAGACTTGTAACTTTGATAACAATTTATTAGATAGTTGGGAATCAGTCGCTGTGGTTGCCCAATTTCTTAAGGTCACTCTTCGCGGGGAGCTCCTTGAGGGCCTGCATCGCAGAGTCATCCTTCCCAATGACCTGCTGCTTGGAGCAGTTCTTCTCAGGGACTTTCTTCTGAAACCCCGTCTTCTCAGGCAACTTCTCCTTTGCGTTCTTATGCTCATTGCCCTGCTTTAGATTCAGATGCTGCCCAGCAACTTTCAGCTCAGCAATGACTTCCTCATTGGGGTTCTTGTCTTCAGTGTCTTTTGTTGTTGGCTTCTTCTCCCAGGAGAGCTTCTCTTCCGTGTCCTCATGGGGCATCTTCCCTGGTAGTTGAGCATCCTTATCCTGAGGTCCAATATTCTTGAGAGACTTCTGCTCGTTCCCCTTCTCCCCAGGCACACACTTTTCAGGCTTCATCCCCTCGGGGAACGTCTGTCCCATGACCTTCTCCTTGGAAACTTTCTGCCCAGCTAACTTTCCCTTTACCGTCATTGGATCCTTTGCCCCAGGCACCTTCAACTGAGAATCTTTCTTCCCGATTAATTTCTCTTCAGGCTCATCTTCTCGATTCTCCAACTCAGGCTGCTTCTCTTTGGAAGACTTCTCTTCGGGCTCATTTGCATGTTCAAATGACTCCCAAAGCTCCTCATCAGACTCCTCTTTAGGGTCGCTTTCACCATCGAAAGACTCCTCGGGCTGCTTGTCTTTGGGCTCCGTCTGCTCAGGCTCCGACTTGGCCATTTCACGCTTGTACCAATCCTGCACATACTGCGCGTTGACTGTGGCCACGCCCTTCAAGTAGGTCACGTGATCAACGTCGCTGTCCAGGGCCAGGATTTCGCCGTAGAGGCAGCTCATCTTGATGTTGTAGCGCTCGAGGGCCGAGGGCACATCGCACTCGTTCACCTCGGTCTCGTCGAGGAACTTAACCACAACCTGCGTCTTCATGGTCACATAGACGAATGTGGCATCTGGCTGCTTGAGCTGCCGCTGCAGCTCCAGCATATCCTCCTTCACCTGATGCAGCGCTGCGGTCTTTGCCTTCACCTGATCGCTCAACAGATTGATGACGGCCTGGCACTGTTTGGCCTGGTTCTCAAGGTGAGCTGCCAGCTTTGTGATATCGCCATCGAAGTTCATGGGATCGGCCATGAACTTTGCGATATTATTGATGCGCTTCACGTCGGGCAGGGCCAGGGATTCGGTCCTGTTCTTGGTGGAGATCAGATCTGAAAATTCCACCAGACTGGAGGTTGCCATGGTCGAAATATAGTACTCAGTTTTATGTATCGAATTGAACAGCAGCTGGAACAGATGTGGGGTGAACACTGGTAGATTAATACGGCAATACTCTGATCTCAGTGAGTGCTTTGTTCGGAGGGAGAAAGATAATAAGCCCACACCTACTTGATTCGATTTGATACCCGAACTCTCCAATCAATTGAGTACTTTGTAGCCAATAACTCTAGGCTTAGAAACATTTACTTTTATTTGTTCACTAAATTCGCTCTGGCCAAATAAATTTGAATTAATTGTTCAGCCGTTTGCGTGCTGGCTTTTCATCCTTGCCAATCGGATTTCAAACGTTTCACTTTCATTTGATTTGCTCACTTTATTTATGTGGATTCTCCTGCTATTTTTGGCTTCCTGTTTTTGTGGAGCACATTTTCCGAATTTTATATGCACTAAAAGTCAATTTATTCAGTTGACTTAATTTGATTTCAACCTTAAAATCACTGAATGCACTCTTTATTCGGGTATTGCTACTCTATCAGAGATCAGGTAAAATGCCTTTTTCCTGCTGCGCTTCCAACAAAATTGTTTGCATTACTTTATGGCAAAGAATCTTGCCCCAATTAGTGCTTTGATATTTTACGAATTATGAGAAAGGGCAGCCTAATTTTGGATCCGTTTTGCTGGCAACCGCAAACCAAATTCCACAAACCAAATTCTACATCCGAGGCGAGAGACTTGCCTGCTCTTTGGACCGTAGTGCAACCTCAGCTGCGGCATTGTTATCCGTGATTCAATTTCGATTCCCAATATGCTCCACATAAGCGAGGGTAAAACAGAGGCAAGAGCACGAGCACGAGCACGGCTCTAGGTCGAGTCGAACGGTAATCGTACGTGTGGAAAAGACTTCGGCACTGATTGCTGCATAAATGATAGAGCATGTGCGGCTGTCTGTCTGTGGGTGAGACGGACTGAGAGTGGAGAATGGTGGGTGTGGAGTGCGAGTGCGAGTGGAATCAGTTACCACAGCCGATGCCGATTCCCAGTTGCTATCAGCATTCCTCCATGCAACAGGGTTCGCAACCATCGGCTGTGCGGCAGAGCCATTGGAGTGGGCGAAAAGCCGTTGCATTCATATGAAAATTGATGAAAATGCCAAAATATTTAAATCTAATCTTGTGGCAAGCAGTCAGCAGCCAGAGGCACAACCACACAGCTCCATTCAGCTTTGATTTTCGTCCAGTTTTGCCACTCGTTTTGTAACACAATTTATGCCAAGAATTTAAATATTTTCACGGGGAAAACAATACAATTTCCCCATGAAAAATCAATCAAAAGCTACGAAGAATGGAAACGGAATTATTTGAACGGTAAAAGTGCTAAAGGCAAGTGGAAAAAAAAAACAAATAATTTCATTAATTTACTTGCCATTCATGGCCATTCCCATTCGTTTAAAACGCGTTCAAGTTTTGTGTGTTTAAATGTTTCAAGAACTCAGATATTCCAGATATATTTCTCTCAATGATTTATAGTTTTCTGAAGATCTTTTGAAAGGCTACAACAAGAATAAAAGAATAATTTAAAGGCGTATATTATTTTTTGCATTGATTTTTTTATGTGTGCCCCATTTACCTCGTTCTGGAAACTGTCGCTTAAATGGAACTCAAAATAGAATTTAAGTGCCAGAAAATTGTCTGTCCAGCGCCCATCGTCTCAGTTCATGCAGGTCGAGCGACATAACCAATTCCAGCGTCATTCACATTTGCTATTTGCGTTTTTCCCGGCCGTGTTGCTGCGTTGGCATTACATTCGCCTCAGCCGTTGTCTTTTCCACTTGCCGCTGCTCACTCCATTTTTTTTTTTGTTCCGCTCCGTCATTGCAATTGCCATTTCCGCTTCCTGAAATTTGCCATTCGTTGCACACAGAAGAGCACAACAATACACGGACGGACACACACCAGGAGTAGCAAGAGCGAGCCAGAGACTGAAAGCGAAACTCAAACAGAAGCCAGGGGGGGACAGGCGATAGGAGACAGGAGCTGGTCGCAGAAACAGAGGAGGAGAGGGAAGTGGAGAGGAGAGGAGAGGCCATTTGCCGCCTGCACCGACATTTTCATTTCCATGCTTGGGCGCATCGCAGCGAATCAATTATTCATCATCATCGATTAAGTAACAGGAGGCTTGCGCCCTGCGAAGAAGCCCATGGCCCCAACCAACAGCCTCTGCAGCAGCATCAGCCGCAGCTTCAGGCCCATCCCCGGTGCGGGTCCTGTCACACTTTTATTGTTATGATTTCTGCCGTCGGTAATGGGCAGGCACACTTGAAGGACTCCTCCTCTGGCCAGGAGCCGCAGCAGAGACAATAAGTGGACAAGCTGGCCGGCGGGTGGCTCCATTTCGCGTTACTACCCAGTACGTCTGAAGAACAGGGATATATTCATATTCTCTACAATCCAATTGAGTGACTGCCAAAGTTCTTTATTTCTTAATAAATTTCTGACGTTTGCAGTGCATCTGCTCAGGGCAGGGCTGCCAGTAGTCGCAAAGTATTTCCAATTGATATTTCCTAATGCAGAGTTTTCCATGCATTTACAGTTTTCCATCTCTTATGGATACCGAGTACGGGATGTACCCTGATCTAGCTTCCTGCAAGGCTACTCAAGCATCAAATGGAATGAGAACAAATCTACCGAGGGTATCCCGCAATCGTTACTCTAGTTCTTGCTGAAGTGTCGGTTTTTGGGTGGCTTTAATGAGAACCGCTGGGTCCTGGAGCGAAACTAAAAGCTGAGATTCATGCACCCATAGCCGGGCATGTCGATGGCAATATAACTGCAAATATACATATGTCTGTGTGTTTGTGCGGCCTATGGGAGAGAGCTATATATCTGCGGAAACATAACCAACTACTCGTGTATGGTACATCACAAAGGGGAGATATGAATGAGGGGGGGATAGCAGAATGAGAGTGTGGGAGAGAGAGAGAATGAACGAACACGTGTACAGTCGAAATGTGTGGCCCCCCCCCTCGACATCATTTGCTTCCCCGCCTCGCCCATGTGCTCACTTTCGCCATTATCCATTAAACATTTATGAAAATTGCTTTTGGTGCAGTTTTATTCACTTTTCCGCTTCTTCACTTTGCATGCGGCGTGTGGGGCATCCAAATCCGCTGCCCCCCCCCCCCACACACTTTTCTGGCGGACTCGGCATCCAGTCGGGAACGGGGAAGGAGAGCGAGCAAGCAGCAGCAGAGGCCAGTAAAACAATAAAGCTTAAGATTTCAATTTCCTTGGAGCTTAAAGCTGACTCTTGGCTTTTGCCTGCTCGCTCTGGCCCCCCCCCCCTGGTCGTTTTCCTTTTCACATAAATCTTGCCAAGACATGTGCCTAGATAATCCAACATTATGAAAAAGCTCGCTACAATAAATATGCGCATCAATGGCGCCCATTTTTAATAGCCGCATGTTCAACGAGCTGCAAGGCTTTCCCCATAATGAAATATGGCTCAACCCGATGCCCGATGCTACACGCCGCTGTCTCAGGGGCAGTGGGTAAGAATTAACTGTGGAGAGGCGGCTTCCGTTTTTCGTTGGGCAAAGCTACTTAAACTATCTAAAGATCTGCAATCGGTTCGTAGCTATGCTTCGATTAGTCAACAAACGGCGGAGTAGTTGCCCCAACGGTACGGCACACATTTGAAGCCCTTTTGGATATTCCCTGGGCAATTTGTGCCCGCCGCCACAGCCGCCTGCTGAATGCTTAACTCATCAGCTGCCTGGCACTTGACAGCGCCCACCTTCGAAGTGATTCCGTGGCTGGCACACGTTTCTGCTATCTAAATTTCAATTAGAGTTTAAACCAGCCGACGGGAACGCACTGAACTGAGTTAAGCGCCGCACCCACCCAGGGCGGTCTGGCTCAGATAGGACACGGTCCCGGCCAGGTGAGCGTGCCTCCGTCTGCCCGCGATGGAGGACTCCTCATTAGTTGCATGTGTTCATGTGCGGGGCAACATTTTTCTTGTGCTTAAATCATTCGGAGATTGCAGCAGTGAAAGGAAGTGGGCGTGTGGCTGGCAAGCCTCCCACTATTACTCATCGCCACCCCCCCCAAAAAGAAAAAACACCGTTCGCTGGAGCCCTCACATATATTTACAATATACATTTTTCTGCATTTTCTTTTTTCGGCGCGCGTTCGTTGGGAAACGGCGCATCATAAATTTGTTGGGTGGGATTTCGGTGCGGAGTTCGGGCATGGGCATGGGTCTGGGTCTGGGTCTCTGCGAGGGATTCTTCTCTGAGTAACGATACTTAATAAACCCGCATCATTTTCCCATTTTGCACTCGCACTTCATGCGATGCTCCTGCCCCTGCTCCTGCTCCTGCCACTTCCACATCCTGTTGCTGTTGCTTCTGTTGTTGTTGCCACCAAATTACCTGTCATTTCGAAATTATGATACCAAGGAATCGCTGCTGGCTATAACTGAGGGAGGGCTCTCTCGCTCTGCTTGCTTTCCGGACTTTGGTAACAATTTTTATGTTTATGGCCAAGAGCGCCTCCTAATTTTATTTTGTCAGCGCTCGCGGATACGCCGCCACACACTCACGCGTATCTCAAACTAATGCCAACGCCGTACGGAATGTAAAACCTTATGCGCATTTTCCGATTGTAATCTGTGAACGGGGAGCGGAGAGCGGAAAGCGGCTGGGGGGGAATCATCCTGTCATCAGGCAAGGCCTCCTACATGCATGCCGTGGTTTTTGTTTTTTGCTTTTGCAACTTGACAGCCCCATCATTTGCCGTCGAATTGGACATTATGGAGAAGATGCCAGAGTAAATGCCACTGGCATTGAGTGGGCCGAAGGACTATTATGGGATTTACTTTTTGTCCGAAAGCCGACAGATGATGTTTTGATTTGTGTCGAGACATGAGCGCAGGCCTTCTGCAGCGAGGACACACGAGCACAGATTACCGACTACAAATCGAAATATTTACCAAAATATACTGTGCAGGCGGCAAAAAACATATTCCATTAAGTTGACAGAAAATTATCTAATTATAGAACTTTATGTGCAAGTGAGTAACAGCAGCAGCAGCAATTATTCGAATGAATCATTTATTATTTATTCATTTATTATGCTTCTGCCCTTTCCAGCAATGTTTTTGAAACTTGTTCCAGGCACAGGTTAACATTGAGACTGGAGGCTTCACAACCCGCGAAGCAACGCAAATCCGGGAATAAATCGCATTCAAGGGGTTCACAGAAAAATAAGCAGGCACAAAATAATTATAAGACATGATTACCAATCCACAGGGGACGGGACGCGAAATAAATAAACAATAGAAAAAAACCTACAGCAGATCAACACGATGCAGTCGTAGCTCAAGTAGGACCCAATCAGTCTCCCATATACCCCGAAGAGCCGGACAAGAAGTCGCCCCAGCGTTCGGCCTGCCTCGAAGACAAGCAAATTTCAGACGGATCCGCTCACAGAGCTTCCACAAAAATCATTCAAATAGCAGGATCCAAGGGCAATGGAACCACCTGTGACATTGTGCAGAATATCCCGATTTGGTATGGCATCAGGACCGGCGTACGGCCTGACAAATGTACCAAGTGCTTACAGACAAATCCTAAAATTATGATAAGTTCTTTTTGTTCCTTAAGCTCACCGCCATTTGGTCAGATGACAAGGGGCCAAAGCCAGACGAGAAGTCCATTCCCACATAGGCAGCCATTTGATGGCATTCAGCTGTGCCCACAGAGACATTACGCTCTGAAAAACTGCAAGCAGCAAAAACCTAATGACACCAGGAGCAGATATGTGATATGTGTCGATGTTCAAGTAATAAAAACAAAATTGCATCTTTCTGGCATACCCCTTCTAAATTAATAGAAATCGAACTTAACTTTCAGACAAATTTGTTAAATTTAAAGTTTCTAGACGAGTGTCAGTTGTTTGTTGGTAGCTCTCTATCTATTGTAGAAGTGTTGTGTGTTCCGAAATAATAATTATTTTTGCTTGGATATTTATGAATTTGTATGTAGGTGTGACAGAAATTTTTGGGGCAAGGTTTGCTCATGTCTTTACAGCTGTAGTATAAAATTGGGGGGAATTTAATGACACATAAACTCGCCCCCGAAATGTTTCAGAATTTGATTTACATATTTCAGAAATTCAAAAGCACATCAAGTGGGTCAAGCATGCTGACAGGCTGACAGAGAGACAGAGACAGAAACAGAGCGACGTGGAGACGTGTGGATATTGCAAACTTGTTAATTAGCCAAAATAAATTTTATTCACAATTAATCTACGCTAACTTATGAGCTACTCGAACATGTACACAGAAAATACTCGCTAAAGCCAATCGCATTTCTCACTTCACGGAGCTGCTGAAGTTTTTCTCATTACTCAGGCAATTATTGCAAATGGTGCAGAAGATTTGCTGTGAAACGGATACCGAATGGGTTACAGCGATTATTAGCGTTCTGTGTGTGTGGGTTTACTCACTGGAAGTGAAGAGCGTGTGCCGCCGCCAGCCTGCGAGGAGCCGGTGCCCTCGAAGGTGCGCAGCCAGGACTTGATCACATTCGTTGGCGGTGTTTGGTAAATGCTGAACTGCTTCTTGAACAGCCTCTGGGCGGCACTGATGGAGTCGTTGCTCTTGTAGTAGGCGCGTATGATGAACGCCCGGTGCACACCCGTCCACTGGTCCATTTTGACTGTAAATGCAAAATGCGAAATGCAAATGCAAAAATACAAACGTGCAATCTGCGCCATCCGGCGCCAACTGCTCTCCACCATGTGTCTGCCATATGTCGTTTGCCCGCTGACCACAAAAACGGCGGCTGGCAGCACTTCCGGCTCATGGCTGACATAAAAAAACGCTCTCTCTCATTAATACGAGTATAAGCAAAAAGGCTGAAAATGAATCCATATATATTCATAATTATAGTCGCATGCTCGCGAGTACCAGCAGATCTAATTGGTCGTGTAGTGCGGCGAAGGCTCTCGGGCATGAATCGGCGTGCAGCTAAAATTATCCACCGCACGGATGACGCGGCGTATGAGCAATTTTTAAATTCTTGTGCGCTTGTCGCACAAATAGTTTTTGTGGGCGGCGGCGGCGTGCCGCATTTAAGTTTCAAGTGCAAATTGTCTTTACGCTCAGCGACGCCTGCCGCAGCCACTGTGCCTTCTGCGCCACTGCCTTTCTATCAATCAATCAATCAATCAGTCAATCAATCAGGCGTGAGCATCATCATTATGCTTCATCAGCGCACCCCCCGTCCCCCCAACACCAAAAGCCCAGTCATCAAGAAAGGGCGTGACTGTGGGTGGGCCTGGAATTGTTGCTGTGCCAAACCAAATCCACTTGAACTCATTTAAAGTTTCGCTACAAGTTGCAATCCTCGCTGCGATCCAGCAAGTTGCTAAGCAGTTGGCAATGGCAAAGTCTTTAAGCCATTCGCTTGTCTCCATTGCGCGTTCTCTGGCTACACTACCCACTAGGGGTTGGCATGTATCGTTGAGGCCATGGAGAATTTCGAATATCCTGGTGGAAAATGTACACCAAATTCTATTTTTATTCTCACTGCTCTACTGGAAGCCAATCAGTACGGGCATATAATCTATACGTGCTATTTTTCCACTATTCACATTGCTTCAGAGAGTGTATCCAAGTTTTGGCATTGGGAAAATGCTTTGGTTAGTATTTTTTTGCACTCTTTTTGTCGATTTTGTTTTAGCGATTTTTTTTTGCGAGTCTCCATTTTGCCGGACCATCGAGCACGTAACTGCAATACAATGCACGGCCATCGAATAGATAGATACAGATACATTTATGTAGTATCCGTTGCTGTTGTTGCTGTTGTTGCTCTTGTCGCTTTCGCTGTTGTCGTTGCAGCAAAGTTAGCAAATGTTGCCTGTCGCTTTGCCATTTACACAGGGATCTGCCATCAGGTGGGCGGCAGGCGGCGAGACTGAAGGCTGGCAGGGCCAGGAAGGCAGTCATCCATCCATCCAGCGCACGTCCAGCCAGACCCAACTCCACTTGAGTGTTTCTCTGTGTGTGTGTGTTTCTGTGTGTATGTGTGTGGAGGGGCAATCGTTTTTTTTGTTTTTTTTTTTTTTTTTGCTGTCTCTGCTTGTCATTTTGACACCTTCATTTGCTCCGAACATTCAGCTCCAGTCAGGCCGGTGGTGGGCGGTGGGGAGGCTGTGATTCTGTTTGCTTTCCTAACTTTTTGATCCGCCTTTAGTGTGTGTGTGTGTGTGCAATTCGAGAGCATCGTTTTTGGTGAAAATTCGTTGTTTAAGGAGAATTCATTGTTGGAGTGGTTGAGCTGCTGCAGATCCTACAGTGCAACAAGGCAGTTAATATATGTATCAAAGGAAAATAGATTTTGCTAATGAATAAACAATATTATTCGTGAATTAAGCAGAGGATATGCCATGATATTTTCCTACATTTTTCCATACACTTCACACATAACAGTATCCTGGAATAATCCCTCAAGAAGCTGCCAAGTCTGTTTCCCTCCACACATACTTTTCTTTTGTCCAAGCTTTGCACCGTCCCTCTCATCCTCCAGCCACCACCAGCCTTTAAGCCCGCTTCTTTGGGCCTGTCAAGATATTGTAGAAAAATGCCCAAAAAAGAAAGCTGGCCAACAAGAAAAAAAGGCAAGCAACAATGCCAAGACAAATGATCCAATGACTCGTGTCTCACTGCACTTTGGCCCACATCGGCGGGCCTGGGCCCCCAGAAAAAAGGGGAAAAATCTAAATGGAAAACGTATCGGGCTGGGCCACACGGCCCCGGAGCTGTCTCAAAATTTCGTTAAGTGAGCATTTTTTTTTGTATATGTAAAGTTTTGGGTGATTGTGTGAGTGAGGTGGAGCCAACATCCAACACTTTTTGCTGCTGCGGATGCTGACGCTGATGACAAAGGGCAGCGCATGGAGCAAGCTCTGAACTGGGTCAAGACTTGGTTGCTTATCTTTTTCGGTAACTTTTCGTGGAGTGCGGAAGAGTGGGCTCCGACACATATCTTGGAGCATTCTTCAGCTGTGAAATTAGCAGGGAACTCATATTAAATTTTTGCATCGCAAATGCTCCAAAGAAGGTCAGGAGTAGGGCGGCAGGGAAGGCTGGGGAAGCAGGGCAGTGGGTTGCACACGCCATTCAGGCCGGACGCTTTCATAAGCGATTCACTTTCCGGCAGGGCCGCAGATAAACACACACACACACAGACAGATACAACATGCAGGGGGGGGCTAGAAATTCAAGGAGTTGGCTTGGCTGTAAATCTGTGCTAAACAGGATGGCAGGCTCCGGCAGCTGCAGCTGTAGCACAGCACAGCGCAACGGAAGCGGATGCGGATGTGGATGCAGCATGGGAGAGCAGGGGCACCGGGAGCTGCCGCTAAGACAGCAGCGTGGCACGCGCGGATGCTAGGCGTTGATAGCGGCAGCTTATCAGCTTCGTTAGAGCCAAGACCAAGTACAGGAGCCAGGAGCTTGCATCCTGCTGGGGGACACATTGCGTGTGCGGGCATTAGAGGAGCAAAAGGAGCATTCCATTAAAGCGTCCGAGGGTAGTGGCTTGGTAGGGGTTTGGGTTGCCTTGGGAGCTTGAAAGTCAAGTGAAAGTTGGCGGCAAGGACGCTGCCACTTACTTAGCTGCCTCTTAAACGGGGTTACCTCACTTTCAAGGCGATTCTTTAAAGCGTAAGTCGCGGATTTTAGCCATTCAATAAGCATGTCTGGGAGGGTGAGACTGCGCAAATACCTGCACATGTATTTGTTTATAGCTGAATGGTGTCCTAGCAACCAGCAGCACATCCGTTGCAGCAATTGGCTCACCTTTCAGCTATTCAGTGCAATTTAATTAAATTCTATTCAAGCTTTGAGGGTTTCTTTGCGACGGATCCTCCGTCCATGGACTGCCTCTAAGATGTGTTCGCTTTGAGATTCAACACCGGATTTAAACTGAAGCAGTTGCTTTATAAAGCGGCAGGTTGGGACCAAATACCATTTCTACATGGTTCTTACATCAATTCTACGTTCAACTTCCAGCCAAAAAGCATCTCATGATCTACTGAATCGGCTTTAAGTGGTGCATACTTTTTGCTGCATCTGCATACTTGGGGAGACTTGCCACCAGCGTGGGTCTTTAATTGGCCCATCGTTCAATATGCCGTTAGTGGGCGTATCCTTCTCCCTGAATAAATCCGTGGCACGGTATATTCTTGTTACACGACAGATTGGCCTGCTATATCGAGAGTTGTAATGTCCAGGATTGACTTTCACTGATTCATGGAGCGGCTGGCCTCCGTTGAACGTTGATTTTTCCCCTTTGAAAAAATATTTACATAGATGTACATACATGTACAATGTACTACATGCATAGGCTTCGCAATATCGAGGCTCAATTTTCCAGGTACTGCATACATGTCTCTGTATATGGAGAATTTCCTGGCATAGCTGCAACAAGTGAGGGTGGTGGGGAGGGGGAAGCATCGACAAGTTGAGACCCACACAAAACTTGTGTACCCCATACGCACATGCATTCCAGCCACCAGCCATATGCCGGCCATATCCATATTTTATGGTTCAAACATTGCCGAGGAGTTGGGCCCAAGGTCCTCGGGATTAAGCTGCAGTGGGTGCCCATGCAAGTTACCCCCAACCCCCCCACCCCTAAGGATCAGCTCCCACTAAACACATACACACATGCACACACCCACACGCGCACATAGATTAAATAGTTTATGTTGTTTGCCAGGCAGCTTGTTGCCTCTGTTGTTGCACTGCACTTTGACATTAAGCGAATCGGCCCGTACACGGGCACGGACACGAACACGGACACGGCCCAGACCACGTAGTGGACATTGCCAAAGAGAAGAGCACGGTATGGTATTCATGTGTGTTGTGTGAATGGGGGTGTGGGATAGGTGCTCCAGGTCCCGATATTTGATTGTCCTTGTGCGGTCTTTAATGTTTGGCCTCCAGAATCAAAGTGGCCTACAAGCGGCTTTTGTTTAACATCACCCCACCGCAGGTCTTAACGTACATACATATGAACATACTGATGTATGTATATTCTGATTAGCTAATGGATACCCCGAACGGCAAGAAAACCAAAACCTTTTACAAAGTTACCAAATAACTGATTTTATATTACTTTAGCATACATATGTATGTACATACATACCACAAGCCAAAAAGTTGGAATATTGAAAAATTCATTTACTAAGCCAATAGCCAGAGCATAACATAGCTCAAAACGTAACCACCACTTTTGTTGGGTGCACACCAGGGTGATTAACAGTGAGAGAAAGTGAGCGCAGCATAACAACTCTCTTTAGCTTGGCTCTCTTAAATGACACTGCGGAAATGTCTCTTTCTTGACGCGCAATCTTTGCTTGCTCGAAAGGTAACAACTTTATTGTTAATTATTATTATCAAGCGATAGGCGTGCAAAAATTTTAAGCGACAGATCTACTCAATCCTCGCTGGAAACCCTTGCAAACCCACTCACAAGCATATGCCTGATTATTCCGCAGTTTGATAACCCTTGAACCACTGTGCGCTGTTCAGCGTCGAATTTGAATTTTTCAGCGTCGTTCTCATTACAACATCCAGAGAACGTAAAGATAGAGAGAGAGAGAGAGCGAGCGGGAGAGTACGAACACCAATACCAAAGCGTAAATAACGTTGCTACTCTCTTGCCTACTATCTCGCTCTCCCTCTGTCACGCTCGATGTTGTTGCTTTATACTCTCTCTCTCTCTCTCTTTGCGTGAGTGCGGATGTGTATCTGTGTCTGGTGCGCGTGTCTGTAAAGAGAGCATGTTACAAGCGCACTTGCTGCTACTTTTTCGCCTTTTCTGCTGCTGCTGCGGGGCAGCGCACTCTCGAAACTCACTCTGTGGCGCACGGTTTAACGGTTAATTTGCTCCCCAGAAGCAGAAATCAGCGAACGACGGTCGTCACCGAAGAAAAGCGTACTGAAAAGCATCGCATCGCATCGCTGTGCCGCCTCCCATTCTCCCCCCGCATTGTAAGCGCTACGAGACAGTGTGTTATTGTGTGCTAGTGAGTGTTGGTGTGCTGTGCAGTTTGCATACACACAGATACGGATTTAAATTAAATACTTTGGCTTAATTAAATACTTCCGCGGCATCCATCGTCGTTGCTGTGTCGCTGTCGGCGTTGTCTACGGTTATCGATTCTCGTTGTCCCGCTCACACGCACGCACGTTTGTTCTTGTTTGTTGTGTCTCGCCGCAGTCATCGCCGCCGTCGAAGTCTCAGCGTCGCGTTTTGTCAGTGTGTGTTTGTGTATGTGTGAAAAAGGGCCGCCGCGGCAGAGCAAGCAACAAAAGAAGGAGACTGTGGAAAATAGTAAATAAACCAGGTGCCGCCGCTTAAGGACAGGTGCAAAGAGCATATCACAACAGCCAGCAAAGGTAAAGCGGCCAAAGAGGAAAAGCAGTTGCTTGGGCGCTGCATAACGGTGAAAGTGATTTTTCGCAATGAGTGAAAGAGCATGTGTGTGTGTGTGTGTGTGAACAGTTTTTCCCCCATTTGCTTTGGCCTCGCCGTTCGCGCTGGGCGAAGAAGCAACAACAAATGTTGAACAAGAAGAAGCAGCAACAGCAGAACTGGTAGCCGGAAGATTTTTCTGCGAATTGCCACCCACGAAACAACGCCACAAAAAGGGCCAGAAGTTACTCTTCTCGCGACGGCGCATTGATTGCCTCTCTCTCTCTCACTCTTTCTCTCCTTGCTCTCTGTGGCACGCAGGAAGGTAGTAGAAACGGGCGCGTGGCAGCAGAAAAAGTAGTAGATTGCAGTTTTCGAGTTTTGAAATGCAGCCACGCGTTGCGTTGCTTCCTCTCTTTCGCTCTGTGGCGTGGTGGTGATGATTGCTTGCCTTGCCTTGCCTTGCCTTGCATGTCTCTCCGTGCTCTCTGACTGACCACCTTGCAACCCCTAAACACTATGCTCTCTCTCTCTCGCTGCGTTCCTTACCTGTCTGTGAGTGCGCCGTCTCTGTCTGGTCTGGCGCTGTCGCTGGCCTTCGTGTCCCCGCGCGATGCTCGTCCGTGTCGTGGCTGTGTTTTTGGCTCTCAGGCTTTCATTCTTGCATTCGACTGACAACAGAGCCTAACGGTACTAATTTTCACTCTGTTCGTCCGTTCGTACTTCTGTTTCTCAGAAGCGAGAAGTGTGTGAGTGGTGTTTTGGCACTTTGCGAAATACTTATCGAATATTTTGCAGTGTAGGAAAATCGGACTGCAGGCCCACTGGCAACTCTGCCACCCCACGTCCCGAGCAGTCTCTGCGGCAACCCAGCAGAACTGTCAAAAGCAGAAAACAGAACGGCACAGAACCCCATTCGCACGTCCGAACACTGAGAGTGCAGTTTCCTAAATTTTTGCGGTTCCCTTTTGTTCAACAATGTGAAGTTATCCAAAATTTTTACTCGAAAGCCAACAAAACGAAAAAAAAAAACAGCAAAAATAAACAATAAAAAACGAAGTGAAATCCAAATTATAAATTGAGAAATTGAACTGAAAATCACGGCCACAGACGTTGCATCCAAAAATTTACTGTTGTTGCCGCCGCGCGCCACCATTTTGTAAGCGAAATGCGAAAAGAGAGAAAGCCACAGCAGAGTGGAAATGGATGTGGAAAACAATCAGTCCGTTGCCGCCGCACAAAAACAAAATAGGAAAAGCGCCCGTCAGAAAGTTCAGTCCTCCTTTTACCGTTGCCGTTGCCGCTGCCGCCAGCGTTCCACCGCCCATCGTTCCCATCGCTGTTGGCTGTTGCCTGTTCCCGGTTTTTCGTGTGTTCCATTAATGAAAAATCCACCCCCGGCGCGGATCCAGAGCGCGCCCCCACAAACAAAACAAAGTCAGCTAGCAGCAGCGGCGGCTCCGTCCGTCCGTCCGTTCGTCTGTCGCCTTTTGCCCTCTGTCTGCTGTGCGTGTGTGCTTTTCTAGTCTAGATGTGCGTATGTGTGTGCGGACGGGACGGGACAGGCATTTTCCATTTTCCATAAGGGTTGCACCACACACACACACTCACAGAGGCGGTCGAAAAACTTTTCAAGTTTACTTTTACGCGATTTCCTCAGTCGTTCTGCTGTTCATCTCTTCATTCCCCCCCAAACCCCTTCGCTTTTTACAAGTCACTCTGACGTTTCGGCCATTTTTCCCTTCAGTTCCTTCAATTCCTTAATTTTCGGTTTTCATTCCCTTCTGTTCTCCGTTTCTCTTTTGCCTTTTTCGTTTTTGTTGTTTGCCGGCGCTTTTCTGTTCCTGTTTTTTTTTGACTACTTTCCGAGGGTTGTTAGATGATTTTGAGAGGCTCCTCTTTTGGTTTTCCTGCTGATTAATGCGTTCCGATTGAGTTCCAGTTAGAACAAAAATTTTCTCATTTAATTTCTCATTATTCCAATTGGACATTATAATTTATGATTTATTTGTTCTCTGTTATTAGTTCATTTGGTTTCAATTGAATCTGAATTAGAATTTCATGAATATTAAACAATATTTCTCCCCAATATAAGATCTCATTAGGGCGCTTTTTCAAGTACGAATATGAATGAAAAAGAAATGCAATTTAAATGATTTTCACAATTTTGAAGCTGGGAAACGTGCTCAAGTGGGGCACACGGTGACGAAATGGCCATTTCAGAGATAATCCGTTGATCCGCTTCTAATAAAAACCTTCCATTTCTCTCTCTCTCTTTTATTGTATCCGTCTTGCAGCTGGTTCCAAAATCACAAGAAAACGGAAAATTTATCACGCCAATCAAAAGTGCAATAAAATTTGAAAGCGTTTTACACTGCGCTACAGGAAGCTGCAACGAAGCTGAGAATAAACAAACAAGCAAGATACAGCCACACTACCAACAGGAACAGCAACAGCAACCACAAAAAACCACATTAGCAACATTTAAAACAAACAGACAAACAAGAAACATTAACAGAAATTACTACACCAACAACACCAAATAACAAACAACAATCGCGCGCGTTCCACGAGCGTTTGTCTGATCAAAACAACAACAAAAAATAAAGAAAAGAAAAAGGTCTCACGTGGAGACAGATAGACAGAGTTTTGAAGAGAAGAAGAAGAAGGTCGCGTAGTCGCCAGATCGTACCGATCTATTGTATAACCCCCCCTTTATCGCACGCGAAGTCGAGGCTTAGGCCCCATAAAAATCGCCAAAATTCTACACCAACAAGCTTTAATCAGCCCCGAGATTTCGCTCCAGTTCGCAACGGCGACCACAATGCCCTACAACGGCGCGAGCAACGGAAGCGGAGGAGCCGTCGGCGGTGGCGGAGGGGCCACCATAGTCGTCAGCGAGGGGCCCCAAAACAAAAAGATCCGCACCGGTGTCCAACAGCCCGGCGAGAATGATGTGCACATGCATGCTAGGGTGAGTATCTTCCAAATATCTAACACAATTCACCATCCACAATCCACGTTGTCTGCGGCAGATCTCTGCCCATAAAGCTTGCCCGGCTATGGCGGGTGGGTGGGCGCCACCCTTATCAGACACACACACATATTCCCGGCACTCAACTCATCCATTCAATCAGCTCTCCACCACCTTTTGCCCGTTTCCCTGCTCTGCGTTATATTTGTACCTTGGTTGGCCGTGGCCGCGTCTGGGCGGCCTGCTGGACTTGCTGATAATTCCCGCTATGGGGTGGTAGTTCCCTGATAAAGTTTTCCCTTTTTGGGGGTTGAAGTTCCCAAAATGCATGGGAGCTCTCTCTAATGGCACTTTTGCATTGGTTTTTATTCGGAATGGAGCGTTGAAAACGGCTCTAACTTTTCATAATGTAGAAATATAATGTTGATAACATTTTGAGTGCTTATATGAAGGATGAGGGGTAGAAATAATCCAGCAATTGCAACATAATTCCATAGGAAAACAGTAAACAGCTTTGTGTATCATATCAATAGGAGAAAAATGAGAAAAATTACTCTTTGGGCGGCTGAAACTGAAACTGGAACCTGAACACAAACAGCAATATTATGGTTGGAATTATACAGAAATCTTGAGTCATTGGGTACCGTTTGGCACCACTTCCAGGCATAGTCAATAGGAACTATTAGTCTTTAGAATTGTGTGGATATAATTTCAGGAAATGCAATCATATATCAATCAACTTTCAAAGAAAATTGTTCAATTTTGCCTCTTTATTCGTTTGGGGATAACTTTTAAATTAATGGAATATATAAAGATCTCTTAGATAGACTCGGTATTGCTTGTAGATTCAATCATTTTGCTGATCTTTACATCACATTTGTGTAATCGAAAAAAACAACTTAAACTTAAATTGGAATATCCTGTAGCTTCTACAATTGGCTTGAAGCATTCGGTGGCCGCCGGCGACAACTGTAATTTTCCGTGGCCCAAAGTTTCTGTTTGCACCCACGACGCGCCTGCAGCTGCAACAGCAGCCGCGCGGTAGTGTGGCAATTGTTGCTGTTGTCGGCTGTTGGAGGGTTGGAAAAATCGATTTCCACCATTGCCACGGGCTGTCTACTCGCTCGGCCCCCTTATCTGCTCGAACCTCGAACCGATAAAAAAAAATTGGACTCTATGCAAAGAGCCGTGAAGAGTCGACCAAATAAAAACCGAAAACATGATAAAACATGGGCCAAGGCGTGCCTGTGTTCGTGCTCGATAGTGTATTGATTCCTGGGGGCAAGGCCTGGAGGCAGTCGCAGCATGGATATTACTTCATTTCGGTTGCCAGTTGTGGCACGTGAATGAAGGGAACCGCACAAAGTATGCAACAATTTTTCCGTGCCCTTAACTAATGGCATTGCCTGTGTGGGTGAGAGTGAGTGTGGGTGTGTGTATTGGTGGTTGCCTCATTTCTCATTTGGCATTTGAGCTGTTGCTTCCGCTTGATGTTGCTGCTGCTGGTGCTGCTGTTTCTGCTGCTGATGTTGCTCCTCTCGTCGTCTTTGTCGTTGTCGTCGCCCACACTTGACTTGACAGCGCAATTAGCACATGAAGCAGCTTCTTCTCGTCATTTCAAGCGTTTGCCTCGTCACCGTCACCGTCACCGTCGCCTGTCACTCTCTTCTGCTCTTGAGGCCCTTTGCCGGACTGCCTGGCCTGCCACTTGGCATCGTTTACGCTTCTCCGGCCCAGACCTGCCACTGTCTATGCAGCATACCTGTAGGCGCTCCAACCTGGCCAGGAGCCAGTGAGCGTTGCCGTTGCCGTTGCCATTGCGTACGTGCCTTAAACGTCACTTCCTACGTGCCCAAAAAGGCAGCGGGAAAAAGGAGGAGCGAAGCAGCCATGTGATTAAGTGCACTCGTAGGCGGATGCACTGAATACTATGGACTAAAGAGCGAGAGAGAGAGAGAGGAGAAGCACCCACCCCCAGCCCGTCTCGCGGCACTCATCGTGGGGCAGGTTAAACGATTTAGTTCTTGCCCTTTTTGCTAATGCCGGTTGAACGAGAGATCAGACAATGTGGCAGCCCTGAAGAGCCAGCACCATTGGGTTGGGTGTCGGCCAGGTCTGACCTACTAATGGTGGCACGCGAACAAACCGAAAGGGAAATCCAATGGAAAATAAGACAAAAAAACGACTACGAGTACTTTGCACGTTCAGCAAAGACACAGCGAGCGGAAATGCCGCACGGAAACAGGTTTCGGCAGGAGCAAGTGCTTCGTACTTCGCACTTGAATGCGTCCAAAAAAGGTTTCAGGCTTCCAATGATCTTGGATTAAAGAACATTACGCAGAAGAGCATCTGCCACTCCTGTTCCCCTGATTGAATCTTCATCATTCCATGCGGGCCGTCAGCATGTCTGCCTTTTGCACTTTGACACTGCCACTGCCACGGCCATACCCATTGATCCCTTTCGAAATGCGTTTGGATGCGGCATCGCATCACTCACTCACTCCACTGTCGTCGATATGTCTGGCAGCGTGACGCATGCCGCACCACTCCCCCACCAGTTCACTCGTAAATTTATGCATCCAGACTGGAGGCCATAAATAGACGGGCTGGGGTCACCACACAGTCCTATGCCGCCGGACCATTCGCTAGTGCAAAAAAGCAGAAGGCACTTTGTTGGTGGTGCATCGGATGGCCAACCGAACCCATCATGCCAACAACCCCCCATTTGGGCAGCTACCTGCCTGCCTTTCGGTGCTGATGCAACAGTCAAAATGCATTTGGCAGACTCTGCCGCTGGGCAATGGCTGTTAATTAAATGCATCACCCCGGGTAAGGGAAACTGGAGATGCACTCGACTCCACTGCCCGGGGGTTGCAAGCACTCTTTAATCATGTTTTTGCTTTACCTTTTAGCTAGCCTTGCATCGTTGGCTTTTTACTAGAAATAATTGATTTTCATTGTCCTTGGTCCGCGAATGTCCGCGTGGTTTGAGAGGGTTGGCTCAAAGGGTTGAAAGTGCATCTGTCTGGCTGTCCAGTCTTGGGGTTTTTTACACCCTCTGATGATGCTGATGCTGCTGCTGCTGCTGCAGGGTTCTGTAATTGAGCTAATTGAAAATGCTGCTCCCTGCTTGTTACCTTAAAAGCTCTTTCAACGTATCCCATGTACATACATACATATGTACATCTAAAGTCATGGCCAACTAATTGGCCCACAACGGACGTCCTGGCTCTGGGGCGGTGTCTCATCCTGCAAGTATTTTTCGTGTTGCTCCTATTACGAGTCTCCGAAACTTGACTATGATTCCATCATAGGCATATTCTTTGTGGTTGTTTCTGGGACTGCCAGTCAATCTCTTTGATATTTGATTGATTTTCCCTACTCCTCTGCGCTATTGAAATTTTATTCTTTTGGCCACAACACATGAAATTTTCTGCCTCATTGGCATTTCAAATGAGTCGCAGACACAGCTGTGTGTTGGGTGTAGAATAATAAGTTATGTTGCTCATATTTCGGTCAAAGCCATCATAAATTCTAAATCGAATGGAAAGTCATGCATGTCCGGCAAAAAATGCTTTGGGATTTCTTTTCGAATGACCTGTAAGTCAGTCGTATTGTGAACTCAATTTGCAATAAGCTAAAACATTAATATTATTATTTGTATTCATTTGAATTGAAATACGATACATTGATTCCTACTACTGTAATACATTATTCGTGAAAAACTGGCATATTTAAATGTAAAACTTGGACAAGAACAAAATTGTTGACTTTCAACACAACAGATTGATTTTGCTTTATTTGCTTTATATTTCTTAACGAATTCCTTTGTAAGCCATACACAAATTAAATTAATTACTTACTTTTACCAGTGTCTGAAAATATTTTTGTGTCTCTATTTTGTGTGGCAAAATTTAGTTAAAACCAAAAATATTCAATATCCACCAATGATTTATTTGCCTTGGCTCAATGTTCTGCCTGTATTAAAATTTATTTTAAAGTTTTGAATTTTATTCTCCTAAAATTTGATTTAATAACTTTATTGCCTCACAAGAAACCACAGCCCACGATGATGATGATTCGGCTGATGAGGCTCTTTGGTTGTGTGTCAAATTAACACCTTGTCATCATTATATTTCCTGCATCAGACAGCGTAATAAGGCGATTTGCTGGCATTAGGAAAACATAATCTAAACAAATAACCAACAAAAAAAATCGTTTCCAAAAATTAGTTGTCAAGCAATTTCTTTTCAGTGTTCGTTCTGCTGTGAAGGTGTCCGTCCCGCCTTAAACTCCAATTACCAGAAATTATGAATCGTATGGGGAAAGAAATATATGTATGTGTATATACAAAAAAGAAGAGGATATACATACATATAGAGACAGAGAGGGAGAGAGAAAAAGAGTTCCTATGTTCTTCTCAGCCAAAAAAAAAAAAAAATAAAAGAAAAAGTTCAATTTATGCCCCTTGTGGCCACTATCCCATTCCGATCCTAACCATTCCGTTGCCCCTGCTGTTACTTCGGCTTTCTTTATGCTCTTTTCTGATTCTTTTCTTGTCTCTTATTCTCTTTTACTTACATTGCCTTGAAAGGGGTGGGGTGGGGTGTGGTGTGGTGTGTGAGGTGGGGAAATACAGTATAGTCGTGTATTTGCCGGATGCCATGCTGGGTCTCTCTCTCTCTCTTTCTCGAAGGTCGGAAGTGTAGTTTTTTAAGTACACGTTTATATATAATTTAATATATGGCGCATTGTCATTTGCCATCTTCTGGTGGACATCTACAGATACAGATTGTCTTTGGAGAAGGGGGAATATGCTGCTGCAACTGTATCTCTGCTTGTATATTTTTCTGCCATATTTGAGGGGACCCCGTTGGCAGCGCGTTCGTTGAGGGTCAGGGTAGTGTGTTTTTTATGGAACTGGAAATGGAGCACAGTTGAACGACGAGGTCTGTTAGAGATGTTTCTTCCTTCTTCGCTTCTCATGTGTCAAACTATCGTAAAAGAAAATTCTTGGAAAATATCTATACACCGCCCCACCCGGTGGCCCTTTGGGGAGTATTCCAAATACACTTTTGATTATTAAATTTTCGTTATAGATATTATTTCCAGAGTTCTTTTGGACTTGAAACAATTGAAAGAAAGTGTGTCTAAAAACCACCCACTGACACTGTGTGTGGGGAAGGGGAATGTAGTAACTACCCTCTAGGAGTCTAGAGTCCAACCCTGCACGCATTTTCGTTCTTGAGATTTTTAACAGCTGCATGCAGATTTATTCATGGAATTATATACTTACCTGCGTATGTATTTATGTATGTAATTATATTGAATTTTCGGGGCTACTTTTGAAGTTTTCTCCATTAACGGATCAACGCTGCGCTTTCGTTGCTGTTACTGTATACATATGTACATATGTATGTGTGTATCTGTATCTCTGTATGGCTGTCTCTGACGACATGCGACACACTTTTAAATGCCAATTACGAGCGGCTGCTAACGGTTCTCGTGCCGCTTCTCTTTAGCCTTTTTCTATTATGTACCTTCCACGTTGCCGTTGCCGTTGCCGTTGACTCTTGTCTTTGTTTCTCCTCGCACTCGTTCAATATGCCAGGCACAATCGCTGCCACCTCCCAAATTCAGGGCCCACAACCCGAACCCCAATCCAAAACCCAAACTCAGAGTCGGGACCCATGTAATGCGGTACTTTGGAAACTTGCGTCAATTACAAATGTGTTTGTGCGTTTCAGGGGAACGAAAGGAAAGAGACAGGGGAGAGGAAGAGAGAGTTAGAGAATGACGGGCGGGGGGTCATGAAGACAGCGACAGGCTGGAGGCAAACGCCGTGACTTGCATAGAAATTTAATTTTTTTTCTTTTATTTTTTTTTCGTAGTCGCAGTCGTCGTCGTAGTTCTACGAATTCCTTTTCCATCTCTGGGTTCCAAACTTGGGGCTCTCGAATTATTCGCTACGGTACAATTAGTTTTCATTTGGCCGTGCCGCCTTCTTCTCGCTGCTCATCTCCCCGAGCATCTATTCGTACTCCATCCATCCATCCAGCCATACTCCCTGCCAGATCCCTACCCAAGAACTGGCTAAGAGTTGCTACCGCTTTGGGGCAAGTTTATTTTCACTTTGAGTCATTACAACATTTTGGCATGTTCTTCATTCTGCTGTATTATTGTTATTACGATTATTGCGTGCCACGTTCTCGCTTGCTGCCCCCCCACTCGTTCGCTCTTGGTTGTTTTTTCTTCCCCATTTTCGTTGGGAATTCTAATATCTGGTTTTGCTTTGAAATGAAATTCGTGAGTGAAATATCGTGATGCAAGAACAAACAAAAGGCACGCATTCAAGAGCTTTTCCAGCGAGTAACGTACAATTATCTCTCGTTTTCGTTCAGTTAAAGCCCGTGAAGAAGTTCCTTAACAATTTCTGTGCTCAGATATTTCTGATTTTCTGTTGAATATATTTTTAATTAATATTTTTGCAGCTAAAGCCGCATGGCTAGCTTCTTGAGCCTGCTTCTTGGCTGTTTCCTGTGTTGTGTGCTGGGCTTGCGGTGCGTAGAGAAATGCCGGTCAGGTTTGAAGAGGTCTTGGCCTGGACTCACGCGGTCTGTAGGGGGGAGTGGGAAGTTCTTGGCATTTTTCCTGAACCGCTGACTAATGAAATTTCACTCGGCACATGCTGCCCAAGAGCTCAAGAATGTGCAAGTGCTGTTGGATAATTATTTGATTATGAATTGAAGGGGCACTGAAAACTATGTAGCATTTATCCTTAAATCAGACCGAGAGAACCGTGTAGCAATACGTATTTCCAGATTGTTTAGGTTTCGCTTACTTTCGGAAATATTTTTATAGGTGACAATTTTTCCACGAGATCACTTTTACTTTTTTTTTTATTTTTTACCAAAGCGGCAACTTTCTACATACAAATTTGGCCTGAACTCCAAGCTCAGGGTTCAAGTGCAGTCTATCTCACAGATACTCTTAGCACATACATAGCCATTTCACTAAGTGATCGAGCTGTACGGGAAGATACTCGTATGTCGGGAAGATGGTTATTAAGTCATTCCGCTGCTGTTTAGCATCTACTTAACCCGCCCCCATGGCCCCTTTCACTCTCTGCCACACTCCCTCTCCACCATTCTCTTCTCACCCGTGCAATCGTTCGGGATTCCATTTACACTCAAATATTTCACAACTTTGAAATTCAAACAAAAAAAAGTACACAAAAAGTGGGAGAAGAAAGAAAGAACGATGGAGCGGAGGAGGGCGATGCGGAGAGCAGCTGTATCTGTACGTATCTGTATCTGTAGCAGTATCTCTGTATCTGTAGCGCTCGCTGGGTCCCAATCGAAGTACAACGTCAGATCACTTTTGGGTTTTTTTTTGTGTTTTGTTTTGTTTTATTTTTTATCTTTTTTTTTTTTTTGGGGCTTTGGCTTTGCCCCTTTTCGAATATAATTCGTGTTGCTCTTTTTGTGTGTCTTTTTTTTTTGGAAATGCCTTTTGTTATTGTTTTGTCATTACTTCTTCCCGGTTCTGTGCTCTCTGCTGCTCGCTCGCTCGCTCTCTCTCTCTCCCTCTATCTCTTTCGCTTCCTCTAATTGTCTCTGTCGCTCTTTCTTTCGCTCTGGCTTTGCGTTGCTTTGCTTTACCGCTGCTTAAACATTATTTTTGCTGTTATGTAAGCAAGCGGCAAGCGTCGACCGCAGATTTTGTTTCAATTTGATTTTATTCTTTTCTTTTCTTTCGGTTTCAGTTTTTTTTTGTTCATTTTATTCCACTGCTTTTGCTGCTGCCTTCCACTGCTTCTCGTACTTCTTCTTTTCTTAATGCCGTTTGCCGGCGTTTGTTCATGTGCATGTGGCCACATTATTTGGTAATTGTCGTTGTATGAGTCCTCCCCTCTCTTTCTCAATGCAGCTGTGTGTGTGTGTGTGTTGGCCAGGTTATTGAACTTGAACGTCAAGTGACGTGTGGCTCTGGGCCTTGCCTTTGCCTTTGGCTTGGTACTGGGTTTTGTTTTTCAGTATTTTTAATGCTCGCTTTGTATCTTCATCTGCAACAGAGCAAGATACACACAGAGAGAAAGGGAGGGAGAGAGAGAGATAGAGAGAGCTGGGAAAGAGCGATAATGATTGCTGCACAAAACTAATGCCCCAAACAGCTGAAATATTGTGCCTGCAATTCGACAGGAAGTGAGGTGTAAAAGGGCAGACAATGCACACAGAAAAATGCAACCTTTGCCAGATACATATACAGATACAGAATACGAGTTTTTATATATGCATTTGCTTTACGAGTTCTTATCCACAAATTCAATACGCCATTTAATGCATTCAATTTGCCAACAAATCCTCCAAAAGCTGCATTTTATATCCATTATGAAAATACACTTTTTCAACTCCCTAAAGCATCGAAAATAAACCAAATGAAAAGCTTTTAACTGAATTTAAAATGTTGAGGTTGATAATCTATTTAAGCGGATAATAACTGAAATCAGGAGAGCACAATTTGTCGTTTGCTGGCCGAAAATATTAATACTCTGGCAAATCCATCGTTCTAAGGTCCGGCAGATGTATAATGGAGTCAGATCAAGTCGTCAGATGAGTCATGTACCCGAAGAAGTCAAGAGGTTTTTTTTCTCAGAAATTGTCATACTGATGCAATCTGGAATTGTAGAGAATATCTATCAAGATATCAAAAATAAGCTTATATATTGTTATACTCCAAACACCCTCGAAAATGATTAAATATCAAACAAAAACCTTAAGTATAAATAAATTACCATATTTTGTAGGAAAACACACACACAAAAACGCCAATGTCAACAGATAATTATGTATTATATATATTATTAATTTGCTGCAACCATAACAAGCCAACAATTTGTTGCGGGCCCCCAGAATATTTATGCACCCGAGGGGTCATACAGCTTGTCTCGTTTGAATTTATTTTATCGGCCAGCGGCGGCGGAGGAGGGTGTAGGGAGATAAATAATGGATTCGACTGGGGATCGAAGAGGGGAAAGAAATCCACCGAAATGGGGGCGTCTAAGCCTCAATGTAGTGGCGGCAGGAGATCTACTCGTAGTGGTGGGAGGCGGGAGAAACAATATCTTGTGCTGTTGCTAATGCTTGTGAGGTAGTACAATAGATCTACTCGTGGCTGTATACCCGTAGACTAATTAGAGACAATTCCAGTTGGTTTGGCATGCCGTTCTCCGAGCACGTTTTCCTCAGATACAATGCAGTGTCGCATGTGAGGGGAGAGTGCGGCTGGGGGGTAGCGATAAATAGCAGCGAGCCACCGTTGCAACAGAACAGAAAACACGTTTTTCTTTATCGTTTTCATACCCCCTTCTACGGGTATGACGTACGCTGTCGCAAGTGAACGTGTTGTTCTAGTTGGCAATTGCACATGTTCGTATGTTCGCAGCAGCAGCAGCTAACAGGTATCCCAAAGATTAAAGATAGACATAAAGATACAGCTGTGGACTAGATTATTTAGTAATGCAGTAGCGACTCCTTTTTAATCGTTTCATTCCACTGTGGCTGGCATTTACCGTAAACCCTTTTCGCACTGCAGCGCTCTCCACGTTTTTTTGCTGCTTATTTGGCGCGCAATTTTTATGGCCGCGCTGCCTTTGACTCATCAACGCGTCGCTGCCGCTGCCGCTTCGCTGCCACCGTCTCAAGTCATGCATGCCGAAAGCAGAGGAAAAGAACAAGAAAAGACTGTGGTGTGGTGGCTGTGGTTGCTTCTGTTGCTTGCTCTGCTTTCTTCTGCTGCTTGTGTGTGCGCTCTCACTCTCTCTCTCTCTCGATCAGCTTTCTTTAGCACACTTCTTTTGTGCGCTCGAGGGGCGCTCTCTCTCTCACGCATATCTCTTTCTTGCCGAAAAGAACTGTTTATCAAAACCATTTAATTGCTCTCAAAATTTCTTTGAAAATATTCGTATTTCGTGGCTGATATTTGAATTGCTTCTTCGGTTGCTGCTTCTGTGGCTGCCGCTGCCGCTGTCGATTGTAATTACTCAATTGCTCATACGCCACCGACAGCGCAGCCAGCGTCGTAACGTTTTTCCCTCTCTGTTCTTGTTCTTCTTCTTTGTATTTCAGCTAAGTACATACAGTAGGCACACATATTATTCGGACACCCATGTCACTCTAGTTTACACCCCTATAACTCGGCGTACGGTTAAGTTAAACAGAAAAGTTAATTTATACAAAGATCAACAAATCACATCCGTTCACAAAAAAATATTTACATTTCTACTATGGTATCCTTATAAAAATTAACTAAAGCAAAAAGTCACTTTACGCACATAAATTATTCGGACAGTCTTTAGTTCTCAGAATATTGATTATTACAGCTAAAATAATAAAAAAATTTTGTTTTGCCACATTCATCTTAAGATGTCTAAAGTCCTGGCACATTTCCCCAAAGTTTTGGTGACCTATGCATAATATTGACCCACAAACAAGCGGAGCCATTTAAATTCTTGATGAAATTTGGGTTTCGTATCCTTTTCAAAATTTCTGCAAACAGCATGGAACTTAAGTCAGGTACTGGAGCGAGTTCAGCTGGTGCAGTGGGAAATGAGCAAGATTTGATCAATAAAGATCATTTGGTATTTTGGCGGTACAAGATTGCCTTTGGAATATGCCCAAATTTAATGGCACATGGATGCAATTTGTCACTCAAACTATCATTGTACATATGCTTGTTAATTTTGCCATCAATGAAAACCATTCGTACAGCTCCAGCTGCACCTATACACCCACAAACCACTATCTTCCTCCCATGCCTTACAGTTGGTATCCGATTTTTCTTTTGATGGCTTATTTTAATTTTCGCAAGACTTTGGAGGAACACAAGGCCAAATTCATTTCTGGAGTATGTGATTTAACGTGTGAATCCAAATAGGACATATTTTGGATTGATGGACCTTGCGAAAATTAAAATAAGCCATCAAAAGAAAAATCGGATACCAACTGTAAGGCATGGCAAAGCATAGTGGTTGTGGTGTATAGGTCAGCTGGAGCTGTACGAATGGTTTTCATTGATGGCAAATTAACAAGCATATGTACAATGATAGTTTGAGTGACAAATGCATCCATGTCCATTAAATTTGGGCATATTCCAAAGGCAATCTGTACCAGCCAAAAATACCGAAAAATGCATCTTAATGATCAAATCTGCTCATTCCCACTGCAACCAGCTGAAAACCACTCCAGTACCTGACTAAGTTCCATGAAGCATGTTTAAAATTTTAAAAAGGATACGGAAACCCAAAATTCATCGAAAGAATCCTAAAAATGGCTCCGCTTGTTTAGTGGGTCAATATCATAGGTCACCAAAACTTTGGAAATGGTGTGCCGAGGACTATAGACATCATTAAGAATGAATGTGGCAAAACAAAATTCTATTTTATTATTTAGCTGTAATAATCAAATATTACTGAAGAACCTAAAGACTGTCCGAATAATTTATGTGCGTAAAAAGTGACTTTTTCTTAGTTAATTTTTATAAGGATACCATAGTAGAAAATTAAATATTTTTTGTGAACGGATAGTAGATTTGTTGATCTTGATATAAAATTAACTTTTCTGTTTAACTTAACCGTACGCCATTTATAGGGGTGTAAACTAGAGTGACATGGGTGTCCGAATAATATGTGTGCCTACTGTAGATAAAAAATATAATTAAGGCAACAACAAATGGAATTGTTATTGGGGCTTTTGTCTTTTGGCTCTCTTTCGTTTTGCTTTTCTTTTTTGGCAGGTGCTTGAACTTTTTTTTGGACACTCTCTTTGTGTGTGTGTGCCTCTCTTTCGCTTTGCATCGCGCTCTCTCTCTCTCTCTCTTTGGAAATGCTTAACCTTTTATGGAAATTTCTGCAGCGCCAAAAAAACGTGTTTTGTGCAACAAAAAAAAAACACAAATCAATGCAATTCCCCGCCCCTCTTGCACACTTCTTTCCCTTCCCTCTTTTCTTTTTTTTATGCGCTGGTTTACCTTCACAGTAAATGTTCTCCCCTCCGCACCGCTATCCGTTCCTCTCTTCTTGTTGTTGTTGCTGCTTTTGAAATCCAGTTTTGCGCAGCTGCAGCGCAGGCGAATAAAAAGCGCAGTCGCGTCGCGCAACAGTTACGAGGCAAACAGCAGCAAAATAATTTCGCTGACCCACTAAAAAAACAACAACAAAACCAACCAAATATAATTAAACGTGCGTGTCTGTCTCTGTCCCTGTCTGTGTGTGTGTTTGTGTGTGTGTTGGTTTGAGTGTGTGACGCAAAGTTCAAAAGATATAAGCAATAAAAAAACAGAAACAACAGTAACTGCAGCGCTGCCAATTTAAAAACCCAGCTCCAGCCGCAGGCTCTGCGACGCGTGAGAGCGTAAGAGAATGCAAGCAAAAACGAGCGTCAAGTCAGTCCAAGGTGTATTCAGGCAGGGGGTGAGGTGAGGCATTGCTGATCACCCAGGTGGTTGACTATTTTTCCTGCCACACTATCGCTCATTTCGCATATCTCGCAAACGCAACTAAAACCGAATATGAAACATGACTGGATGAGCTCTCTGAGAAAGTCTCACCTTTTTTTCAAACACCTTGCGTCCGTCAGTAATGTGCACTGCAGCAGCAGAGGCTTCCACGACGACGACGACGACGACCGTATTGCAAAAGCAGCAAATTCGGTGCACGCTTCTTTACTGTTGTTTTTGTTGTTGGCTTTGTTGCTTTTCGTTTTGCCAACGATTCTTTTTAGGCCTGCCTTTATTTTTATTGCCTTACGAGTATGTGTTGCTAACGGTGCTTGGGCTTTATTTAAACAACAGGAACATGCATATATGCACACATACGTAAATATGTACATGCCCGCTTCTTCCCTCTCTCTCTCTCTCTCACACTCTTCATCCCACGCCTCGTGTGTTTGAGCACGTTACATTTTTGGGAGCTGCTCTTTTGCGAAATCGAATGAGAAATGGCAGAAACTTAACCCACTGGCACCTTATGGGATGTACATAAGTGCTTGCAGTTGGGCGAGTTTTTCCTGCTGCCTCTTCAAGGCACTACATACACATGTTCACATGTAAACAAGTACACTTCTCTGTAAAACTTTGTGTTGCAACGGTACTTCTCGCTTATCAACATTGTGGATTCTCAAATACTCCTAACTGTGTCCGGTTTTAGCCAAATCGAATAACTTTTTTTCATCGTAAATCTATTTGAAATATTATTGCTTTTTATCATCAAGTGCGGATTTTGTTGAAGACATTGTTAAGCTTGCGCTTTTGCATTGCCATCTGTGAAAAGCCAATTAGCAAACGCTTTTTCTTACTTCGAAAATATACAACACCTTTATAATGTACATATGTATGGATGTAGATAAGTGTGTATAAATGTGTATATCATATTCATCGACCTGCCTCTGGATAGAATCCAATCGTTTTGAGACGAATCTCTCTTCTAAATATTTAAGATCTCTTAAATAATAATTTCATGGCCTTTGGTTTTTGTTATCGCATACCCTGTAAATCCCCAGCAAGTTTGTGGCATCATTCCTTTCTTTCAGAGGAAGTCTCTTCTCACGTATGTATGTATATACATATACGGGAATTCCAATCATGTTGTTGCTTTTTAATGCTTTTATATATTGACCCAATTCCGGCCTGTATTTCATTTGCTTTGCCTTTCGGTAGCTTTGCATTTGTATTCTTAAATATTCGAGTATGTACGAGACGACATGATGTGATGTGAAGAGTTTTAATGGCATTTAAAGCGTTGGGTTGTTGCAGCATTCAAATTAAATTGAATTTGCATAAACGCGAACCTTCAATTATCTGGTCAGAGAAAGTGTTTCCAATTGATATTTGCGATATGAATCTTTGATGTGGCTCTGCTAATTAATAACCTTTCCAACAGTTTAATTGAAATTGGTTTTCAATTAGATGTCCATCCAATTAATGACCTGTTTTGCTTTGATAATAAAAAATTTGATTTTCTTTTTGACAATTTTCTGTTGCCTTGCCTTGGGCATGTAATGAAAAGTCAATAAACTGCCACACGCAGACACAGAAGCACAGATAGAGCGGTTGCAGACACGTGTGGGACGCCATAGTGTATATATTTTGTTGGTCTTTATTTTATATAATTTGTACAGAGAAATACAAACATATGTACAAGGCTAATGCTGTTCTCTTGTGGTTGCAATTTCGAACAGGGAATGAGATTTTTTTAAGTTAATTTTATTATTTTTGACAATATTTTTTATTGCTGCTGGAAAAAATGGTGGAAAAAACGTTTATATTTATGGTTTTGATTTTGCCCAGGGCTTGTGGCACCCTTGCACTCTGTTTTCGACCAAATGAAATTAAATCGTAAACGCAAATGAATAATAGTCGCAATAAAGTTATTAATGTCGGATCAGTGTTTAAGTCGTATGGCTATCTGTCGCTGGCATACAAATTCCGCTCTATTGTAAATGATTATAAATTGAATTCAATAACTTTAGCAGGGAAGGAATAGGGAGGATAAACACTCTTAATTAATTTACACGCATAATACATATGGAATTTGTGCGCTGTTTATCAGCGGCAATTGTGGCAAAAACCCAACAGCTTAATAATAAATTGCAATAAATTAATCTCTTTGCTTGCCGTTCTTTTTTTTTCTCGTTTTAGGTAAGTTCAATGGGATGTATCCAGGCCCGAAACGATATTGTACATAATTTATGGTATATGGGTATGTAGGTTATAATGTTTTCATGACCGGGATTCGGTTTAATGCGTTCGGCTGGGAGTCCAAATCGAAACCAATCATAGATTGGAGATTGGAAAGTGCAAACATATGTCAGAAGAGTCGAATGCTTCTATGGCCATGGCGTGATTGCAACGCGAAGCCAAAGCAAAAGCCGGAAGCAATTGCATGCCAATCGTCGCACGCTCGCTCGCTCGCTCGTACAATACCAGCGATAATCAAATAACTGTAGGCCATTGGATATGGCACAAACTGTAATAATGTCTTTTTTCACCACATTTTTGTTTTGTTCCATTATCCCTCTTGATGTATCGCATTATTGATAGCAGAGCTGCGCGTAGTGCGCTCGCGTGCTCGCAAATAAGATACGAAAAACAGATACAACACTTTGGGTAGCGTTTATTTATGTGGCGCACTTTGCATTATTGGAATAACAGCGCATCAAAATGAGCGACAGTTCGTTCACACCAAATACGCAATAAAAAGACAAAACAAAAATGTGCCCCAACCCAACCCAACTCTCTGCCTCTCTGCCCTTACTATCTGTGTCGCGTTTTATCGTGAAATATTTAAATTGTTCCCTGGCACATTTCGCGACTGATAGCAAATTCTACGAGTATCAGAAGCCCGGGTGCAAGTGCAGGAAACACACACACACACAAGAAAACAAGGGGAATGGCGGGTGGTAGAGATCAACCACCCAAGAAGCGAAAATCCCACAAAGACAAAGACAATCACAATACCTATACATATTATATCTCACTTGAGTGCCTTTCAATGGTAAAGAAGAAAGACCCTTTGATTTATTTAAGCTCGATAAAAGTCAGCTTCCAGCTTGAATGCGAATCCATTAACCAGTCAACAAGTGCCTCAGAATGAAGCCAATTCACACGAAATACTTTCAACATACATAAAATAGAAAGAAGACGAAATAAATAAATATAATTAGGTGCACATTTAAGTGGGTTAAACTCTCAACAGCTGCCAAAATGTACAACTTATCAGCAGAAAGATACGTTTAATTTTTCCGCTAATGATAAGATACTCGGGGAACAAGATGCAAGTAAAAGTAAAAATAAGCAATTACCATTATTGTCTGATGGTTTCCAATTGCATATCCTTTAAGGATACCAATAGTATCTTCTGACACGTTTCATGTATGTATGTACATTCTCCTTTTGTATGCATTGAACATGTGTTTCCGCCCGTCTCCCACGTACCGAATAGGTTCCTCGATTCCGAAAAGCCCCAAGGTAGAGCGTAGAGCGCACAAGCAATAACGGAGTGAAATGTGTTTAAATATTGATAATAACAATAAGAATAACAGCCGCTGTGACACAAGCGGAAAGAATGCTGCTGCACACTCTGCTATCTGCTTGCCACATGTGTTCATTTGGGGGAAGTGGGAGGCAGCAGTGGTGGGCACAGCCGCCCCGGGGGCAAACTTTTGCACAAACTGCTGACAAATATTTAATGGATGTCGGCGGGTTCAGCAGAACGATATGGCTCCGTTTGCTTAGATCGCTACGGCTCTATAGAAACACGGGAATACACGGGTCCATCTCGGACTGGGTCAGGTGCAAAGTGTTGCACTGTGTTGGTGCGACGGTGCGCGCTCAAGTTTTCACTGTCTGTTTGTGTTTACACAAACACAGCCCCGATATCTCGGTGGTGGAAGCTCCCGTTTCGCTGTTCTCCCCATTTGATGATTAACACATTGAAGTGAAGGTCTATAGTTTGGCTAACCAGGAGGAACCAGGGGATGGGTGTAGAGAAGTGGCAACGGGGAATGGGGAATGGCTAATGGGTAATGATGTGGCTCCTTGGCTTCGGGGCCAGCGATGCGACTCGGTAATTTAGTGGCCGCCAACGACGATGAAGATGCCGCGGCCAAAGTAAACATTTGTATAGCGCGACGGTGTTCCCTTCTTTATCACTCCCTCCCCTGGAGTACTCTACCGCGTCCCCCCCTCTCTCACTCTTGTGGGGGGAGCTACCTCCTGGCGCGTGGAGTTCACGCGGCTTTTTGTTTGCTTCCGTCCGTCCGTCCGTCCGTCGCAGGTGGTGTTGCTCCGTGTGTGTCTGTGCCTCGGCAAAGCTGCTAAATGAAAATTTTATCGCACTGCAATTGCTGGCGCACTTTCGCTCTCGCTCTCGTGTCTGTCGTAAATTTCCCTAGCACTACATGAAGTTATTTCTGGTGTGTGGAAAGTGTGTGTGTGTGTGTGTGTGTGTGCCACACCACAAACCCAACCCGCCCTGGTTTTCTTGTGGCTTCGTTTCAGAACTTTTCCCCTGTGAAAGGTGTGAGGTTTCCCACCATGAGAGAGCAGGGCTAAGTGCAATCTTTGGTACGCCCAAGAAACGTTGTACATCGTTGAAAAAATCATTATTCAATATTCCACTGGGTCGTAAATATGCGAAATGCATTTCCATCTTAATTGCACAGAAAATTGACTTTATTTAGATCTTTTTGTGAGCTCTAATTAGTTGCGGGCCATAACGCTTTCCAAATGGCAAAAAAAAAAAAAAAAGTTCATTAACTGATCATTAAGTAAAATGATAAATGCCCAAGTTAAATTGGGCAGACGCCTGTTTCCTGACCAAATATAGATTCTTGGCATTTGGCCTAGAATTTGATTGGCTGGGAGGGAGAAGGTGGAAGATTACGAGTAAATGTACTTTGTAAAATAGATCAAAAGGAACAAAAAAAATACACTGGAGAGTAATCGTATAATAATTGCATAATAACTTTAATATTTCCCAGATACATACATAGACACAGATGTAAATATGTAGGTCAGCACGTGCCGCCTCCTTACATAATTCCGTATATCTACATATATCTACATATATCTCTTAAACATGAATATGTACTTCATCCCCTCTCTCTTACTCACTAGGTGGGCTCCATTACGCATCTCACTGATTAGTTTTGCCTTGTCGCCCGGCTCCTGCTCTCCCCTACCCTAACGCTTGGCTTGCCAATTGTCAAGATAGAAAAATAGCGCAAATATTTCAGTCATTGACGTAGAAATGCTCCAAACAAAACCACACAGAAATTGGGGGTAAACTAAAGACAAAAGCCACCAACGAATAAATGCAAACCGCCTCGGCAAATACACTCGATAAATGTATGATATAGTGTTCCGAAGATAGAGCAAAACTGTACTGCTTCGGATACATTATTTTCCTTTTAATATTTGCCACTTATGAATTGGTTTCGATTTTAAACATTTGTTGAGGGTAGAAATATTCCCTGAGTCCGCTCTGCCTGTTGCAACATTCTGCCCAAAAAGCGTTAGTAGCCTCCCTGCACGAAGAGTATCGCCCAGATACAAACGAGATGATCATGATGAAGAAATTGAAACACCTTGAGAGAGAGAGAGGGGGAGGGTGGCGAGGTGCGGTGAGGCAGCCGCACAATGAGGAAAATTTCAATTGTGTGAACACGCAGTGAGGAATGTCTGGGTGTGTGTGTACCCCCTTCCGTGGCATCTTAGCCGCAACCTGCCGACCGCTCGCTGCGCCCTGAGGTCCATCCCCATCATTCCCACATGACAGACGCAGATTGAGTGAAAATCTCGGAGATTTGTTGACATTTTTCCGTACATTTTATTCAATTTGCCATGGCAGAGAGGCTGGGGTCGGATGGGGAGGGGAAAAACAACCGAAATAAATAGAAATAAATCTTGGGTCTCCGTTCCCAAATGCAATGTACGATTTACTTTGTGTTTCTACGCAATTTGAAATTAGTTTTAGCAAATTAAATTTAATTAAACGCGGACGGGCACCCAAAGAGGTGGCCGCATTTCGCGAATCATTTCTTCAATTGTACGATGTATCTGGCGGTTACTTCCTCCATTTGGGCAATCAATTTCCCACTCTCCCCGACAGCAGCCCAGCAGCCCAACCCCACCTCTTGCAGGCATATATATTTTTATGCGCATTTAAAAGCATTTTCCATAAATAAAGAAATTATGAAAAAAACAAATGGGAAAAAATGGAAAAACGAAACGAAACGCAAGAGCCGACGGAGCCCCCGAAACAGATGTATTAGTGTGGATTTTCACATGAAAAGCGGCGCGTAAATTGCGCGCAGAGCAGCACAGCGAAAAACGAGCAAATGAAAATTGTTTTATGTTTGAAGCGGCCCCAAAAGATTTTTCCACATAAATTACATGCTCCCGAAGCCGAAGCCGTGTCACTGCCCAAGAGAGCAACGGAGACGCGGACGCGTTCAGCCAACTGTTGTCATAAGTGATCAACGCGTGCGGACCTCAGGGACGGCCTCCTCCATCTATCTGTATGTCTGTCTGGGCGAGCAGTACGAGCAGTATCTTTGGCTCTGGGGTGGGGTGCCCGTCAAGTGAACTGACATTAAAATGACGAAAACGCAAATCAACAGCAAACAGCAAACAACCAAGCAGCAGGCAGCAAACAGCAAGAGTTTGTTGAAAAGATAGATGGATTTATGGCCATGCAGGAGTGGTGGGGGTGGGTGTCTGGCTGGCTGGCTTTTCTTCAGTTTTTCCCACTCATATCGGGTGCAGGGGGTTTCCTAATGAAGTGTAACTCTCTGCCAGCAAACATAAGGGGGAGTATATTATCGATTGCATCGACTGTTACTTCAAGATACATACATACATACACACATACACAATCGTTTCTCTGGCTGCAATCTCATCCAGGGGATTAAGCCCGGACGAACATAAACTTTAATATCAATAGACAGGCCAAGCTCTGGCCTTAATCCCCGGCCCCAGACTCCTGGAGTGTGTGTGTGTGTGTGTGTGTGTGGGCGGGGTCAGTGGAAAAGTATCAGCCATATGAGACTCTAATTGAAAATCATTAGAAACCAAAGCACATACAATACTTTTTTCGCCCCTGTTTTCCTCGCCACAGGCTAGGAAAAATCAAACGCCGAACTAATGACAATTTTCAATGCTCCACGTGCTGGTGGAGGTGCCAGCCCCCGCCCACCCCATCTATACCGCCGTGTCTAATGAGCGTGGCTAACTGAGATAAGAGATCTGGCCAAATGGTGAATGTGTTACGACGGGTGGCGGGTACGCGTCTAGAGCAATTGCCGTTTTGTTACCAAGAGATTTAGCAGCAGCAAATCAGATACAGATACACAAATACCCATTCCCATTCGCATTCATATTCATATTCGTATTCGTATTGGTACTTATGTCATGCCGTAAGAGAGGCCAACATGGGATCTCTGACGTTTGCGGCCACAGAATTCATTCTCTGGTGATGAGCAATGCCAATAGCATGCCATCGAGGGTGTAGACGAGTATGTGTATAAGCGATTCTCCCATATACTGTATGCTCTAAAAGGTTTGTCTTTGCCAGAATGATTGATTGCCACACAAGCAGCAGCAGCAGCAGCAGCAACAGCAGAAGTAGCAACAGCAGCAGCATCATCATCAGGAGGCAAATACTCATATTGTACAACAGATACAAATGCAGTCCACCAGCCTGGCCAGGCCAGACACACACTGTTTATAACTTACACATTGCTTCATTATTTTGGCTATTTTGTAAAACCGAAAATTGAGTCTATTTCGCTTTTGTTTCAGCATTTTAGTTTTTGTTTTTTGATGTGCTCTGGGGCCCGCCACTTGACTTGGACTTTTGATGTTTTTACTTGGCCCAATCCACGGCGTTGCCGCTGCCGTTGTCGCTCACTGATCTGCAGCATTTAATTTCATGATTGTTGTCGTTGTTGTTGTTGTTGTTGTTGCTGTTCTCTGTGGCTGCTGTTTTAATTAAATTTCGCAAGGGGAAAAGCGCCGAAGAAAACATTTTGTAAATTGCATTTTATGTGCAATTTTCGTTCGACATTTGCCGGGCACTCGTCTCTCGTCTGTCGTCTCTCGTCTGTGTGCCCCTGTCCGTGTGTCCCTGAGGCACGTCTGCTGCACTGAGTACAGTGCATCTAATTGCGAGTAACAAATGCCGCCTCATGTTGCTGTCGCCAGACATTTCTCTCTCTTTCTCTATGTCTCTGGGCTCTGGCTAGAAATGAAGGGCAGCAACATGTGCCTGCCTGCCAGCCTGTTAGCCTGCCTGCTGCCAGCCTGCCTGCCCGATAGATGGGACAGAGATGGACAGTTTGGGAGCTGTTTTGATTAGCCAGTACCTGGGACAGGCGGCAAATGAGCCAAACAAATGCTGCAGATAGATCATCTGTGGATTGTTGTAGAGAGTGTGAAGAGTCTTCTATGCTATGCCCATCCTTGGGCATCCTTTAGCCCTGTGCCACTCCAGTGTAATTTCGAGGACACTTTGATAAATGTCGATGGGACGATGATGATGATGATGGGCGGAAAGTGTCGAAAGACTCTCTGCTTTGGCTCTGACTCTGACTGACTGACTGACTGACGGACTGACTGACTCTACAGCTATATTTCTTGCTATTTTTACAACCTCCCGATTCTTTATCTGAGATTTTGTCGACTTGCAGTTCATTGCGATTGCCAGGCCAGCATGCCAGGCCAGCCAGCCAGCCAGCCAGCCAGCCAGCGGCAATTTCTTCATCTGCATCTACTGCTGCGCTGGCAGACGCATCTTTCTCCCTTTATTTATTTTGTCTCTTTCGGTTTTTTTATTTTCTTGGCAAACGCATTTATATTGTGCACTTGTATCTGTATAGCTGCACGAATATATCTATGCATCCGCGCTGCTGCTGGGTGAGACTGCACTTTATAGGCGACCGTTTGATCGACTGAGTGCAAATTTCTCGAAGCGAAATTTATTTGTGATTTGCAATTCGCGATTTGCATGAACCGACAACGTTTCGTTTCGTTTTTTCTTTTTTCTTTTCGTTTTGGATCCTTGGGCTGGTGGGATTTTTGGTGGGTAATTCATCTTCATTTCGTTGCGGTTCGAGTTGAAATGCGGTGCGGTATGTAGTCGCGACACTGCACCACCGCCACGCCGTTGCACCGCGCTTCACCGCTGCAGCACTGCCTCGGCCACAGCATTTTGCTCCTCTTCTCTCTGCCCTGCTCTGCTCTGCTCGGCGACGGGGCCTATTTTCATTCGTCCGCCGCTGTGCTAAAAATGTTTCAAATGTTTTTCCCAAACCCCAAAAAAAAAAAAAAAAAAAAAAAACCAAAAAGAAAACCAAAACCAAAATACGACTACAAATTGTACAAATTTCATAGGAAAAATGAGGAAAAATCGAGAGGGAAATCTCCACGAGGCTCAATGCACTTAAGCCCCCCAAAACATCCCAGCAAACCATTCATCTATCTACCTATCCATCCATCCATCCTTATCCGTCCGTCAATCTATCCATCCAGCCATCAATCATTTTAGTACGGTGCTGGTTTTTTTCTTGTTGCTGTTGTTTTTTTTTTAATTTAATCAACAGCCTTCCTGTCTTTGGCCGTGGATATTCTTTCGCCTTTGCGTGTGGGCGGGTGGAAAACAAGGGAAAAAGAAAATATTGATGGTATACGAGAAAGTATTATAATAATAAAAAAAGGCAAATTTGACAGAAAACAAATGTTTCTCTCCGTTGCTTTTTTTTTTTTTGCTCCCGAGTTTTCTTGGGATTTTCTTTTGTGTGAAATGTTGTTGAAATTTGAATTAACCCTTGGGTGAGCCAAGGACGACGCTATCTGCCTTTGCCCCAGGGAGGAAACTGTCTGTCTATCTGTCTGTTGGTCTGTCTGTGGGCATTAGATATTGGATTACCATCTTTTGATGAGCTCTTCCCCACAAATCCGAACATAATGAAGCTGCCAGTGGGTAGATCAATAGATATTTGTATCTGTGAAAAGTCATTCCGTGTTCTACCAGCGAGAAAACATTTGTTTCTGCTTCCTTATTGGCCGTTCCTGTGCCTCGAACGCCCTGCACCTTAGATTTAGGTCAGCATTTCCTATAGATTACTTTTGACGGGCCCCTGACGATCCATTAACCTAATTGCAAAGCCATTTAGATGGCAATGAAAACACAGCGTCGGTCAGCAACAGGCAGCCACAAGAGCCTGTGGCTCTACAATAAATAAATTAGCGCAAAAAGAGTGCTCCTCCACGCTGTGCGGATCTACTTGGCATAGTTCTTAAAATCATCCTTAAAGCTAGTCCCCCTTGGAAAAGTGAAAAAAAAAAAACGGTAATCAACTTCAAAACTAATTAGTTAATTACTAGCTGGCTGCTGGCCTCATCTCATCGATGCGAACAAGTTCAAGTTTCGCGGATGGAAGGAAACCGCAAGAGAAAAAAAAAAGCGAATAAACTTAATGAACGGTTAAGGAAATGTCAAGGTGTTGCATGCAGAGGGGCAGACGCATGGTAATAAGAGGTCTCCCCAGAGGTTTTGCTATTGAGTTAATTAGTGCCCAAATACGAGGCTCAAATACGAGTGGTACGTGGCCCAAACACCTGTACGTACCGTACCGCCACATCTGTATCTGTATCTGTCTGTACACATTCACATCTACATCCACATCTTGTTTTCCTGCGACTGCAATGTGTGCGAAAATTCCGAAAATTGAAATTCACTTCACGGCTCTCACGGTTCTCCGCCGCTGCCACCTCACCGTCGACCATTGATTGACATTTTGAACGTGACATGTACATGGTTCACCTAAATTCCGTAATTTATTTATAAAAACCTCTCCTAACCGAAAACAAAACGGAAATTATGCTGGCATTGCCGCCTGCTGCAACCAGCCAACCAGCCAGCCAGCCAGCCAGCCAGACCATATGCTATTCACGATAGACCATTCTGTTTCGCTGTTAATTCTGTTGCCTTTTCAACAGCATCATAGGCCCCACTGACAGCCCCCCAATTAGCGAGGGGCAGCGAAAATCGGTGCTCTGACTGCGATTTAGCGAGAGTGGTGGGGGCGGTGCTGCTGATTATGCCACTAGAGCAGAAAATCAATTCGTTTTAGTGGATTTTATGCAAGCGATCGAAAAGGTGCCACAGCCACAGCATGATGGATTAATTAGTCCCTGGATATAGATATATAACGGAATGATGTGAAGCTAGTCTTAAAGGTATGCTATGTCCCCTTCGAATAAACTCTCTGGGATTAATTATATCAACAATTATCGTATCATACGATGGGCTCCAGATAAGGATGCGGAAATGCAGCTTCTGTTTTTGCATTGATACCTAATAGTGGATATATCTCGTAGTATTGTCGGAATGCCGACAATAATTCTGTTTCAACCGTTCTGCCAATTGAAGAAGCCCCTCCTTAAACTCCTGCCAAAGGCTGCAAACTACAATGTTTAGGTTCCCGTGAAGACTAATCGTACTCCTAACTGGGCAAAGCGAAAACCAAATAATAAAAGAAACCCCAAAATACTCCACTCAAATGCTGTACACTCTAGTTTGCTCTCTCTATCGGAAGGAATACCATGCTCGTATTTATATGCAACTTATACAACTTATCAAATCCTACTTATACCATATATTGATATATCTGTGCTCTTTTGTATACCGTATACTGTACTGTCACCCCACAAAGGATATACCATCAATATGCCATGCTTATATATATATATATGTGTTTTACAGTCCACACAACAACAGAACCAGCAGCAAGCACTTATGAACAAGTCAAATGACGACCTACGGAGAAAGCGTCCCGAGACTACACGGCCAAATCACATTCTACTCTTCACCATCATAAATCCCTTCTATCCCATCACAGTTGTAAGTACACACAGAGCAATACTACGATACCACTTCTACTACTACTACAGCTTTATTTATTGTGTATACCACCAGATCTCTGTCTCTCTGCCCCTCTACCCCCTATACATACATTATATATATATATATATAGATTATGCCGTATTATATAAATCCTGTTGCTCCTTCGGATTGTGACTGGAAAAAGTGTTGCTTGGGCGATGGAAGGAAACAGTTTTGGGCAGTGAAAAAATAAAAATAAAATCCATTGCAATTTGTTTTGTAGCTGTGGCAACTTGTCACACACTTGAGGAGACACATACACACACACACACACACACACACACATGCCACATGTGGCACATACAAACAGTTATTTGCCACACTGTCGCCTCTGGCTCTGGATGTTTTTGTTGCTGCAAGTGTGGTGTGGTGGTGGGGGGGCTTAGGCATCAGACGAGTGTGTTGATTGCATCTTCCGTGCCCCCAAGTCCTCTCGGGCAACGGCATTGACGTTGTGGTATGTGGCATTCTAGCCTTAGCACAACATTTGATACTTTTTAGCTACAAAATGTCTAGAAAGAGCTCTCCATGCGTGTGTGTGTGTGTGTGCAGCAGTGGCTGGGGAAGGGGCAGCATCAGATGTGCTTGTGCCAGGATATGGACGAGAGTTTAGTCCATGTCCATGTCCAACCTGCAACAGCAACAATTATGAAAAAAGAGTGAAAAACTAACACAATGCCCCCCAGGAGCAAAGTGAAAAATGCTTAAAGTACTCAAGTGCGAAGCTTCACCTAAATCGACACACAAATGCAGATACAGATGCAGCTACAGATACAGATACAGGCAGATACAGCTGTAGATACAGCTAAGAAAGAAACAAAAACTAGAGGAATTTTCTATGCTCTGCACTTTAAATATTAAATAGTTTCTACCTTTAAGCAAGGATGCCACTTCCTGCACTAGCAGTGATTCTGCTCCTTAAAACTCTGCTGAAAATGGGGAAAAGTGAAAACTCATCTAGCGGAAAATGCCAGCTTTTATTTTTGTTTTTTTGTTCTGTTTTGTTTTGGAGAAAGTAACTGGGTGGGAAAAAAAATAAATAGAAGAGAACTTATTCAATTCAAATGTGGATCAAGCAGCTCTTGGCTTAAGCAGCATACCCTATTGTTACCCTATATCTTTTCGCTATATAGGATACGCATTGTACTCACACACACACACAAAACAAACACACATGGCACACAGAGTGAGTGAGTGAGAGAGAGAGAGAGAGGGAGGGAGACACACAGACGGACACAGTTTATTGTCTTTTTAGCAAAAGGCAGGAAAAAAAAAGAAGAAAATAGAGGAAAAAAACATTTGGCGGCACAGCACCGTTGCCCCACAAAGCCAAAGAAAACAACAAATGCGGAAATGTAGCATGCCTCATTCTCTGCCTATGCCTCTGTGTGTGTGTGTGTGTGTGTGTGTGTGTGTGCGTGTGCCCAGGCAATTGTATTTTCCAACACTTGAGCCAAGAGCGAGCGTAGTGGAACATAAAATCCTGTGAAGTGGAAAACATGCAGCATACTCGTAAAAGCTACAAAACTGAAATTATTTTTGGTGCCAGTTGTTGCTGCTGCCATACAGTTGCATCTGTGTATGTGTATGTGCATGTGCATCTGCATCTTTATTTGGGTGGATAAAGCCAGAGCCCAGACATGTTAATTCGCATCCGACAAAATGGCTGCTGGCTTTCTGCTGCCTGCTGGCGCAGGATTTTCACAGTACTCGCATTGTCGTAAAGTCCGACTGACTGGATTTATACCCGGCGTATACCCGTACTCGACGCCACGGCAGCCGCAGTCCGCGCTTGCAACGCGGCCTCGTCCTCGGCCTCTCCTTCCTTCTCGCATAAATCTTTTCTGTTGGCTCAAGTCATCGTCACTGGGCGTGTTTGTCATGGAATTAAGCAATTCCCTTTACGCCGATTCCCGCTCTACGTCTCTTTGTCTCTCTCTCTCTCTTCATGGGACATATATTAAAGAAATTTGTGAGCCGTATCCGGGCGATAGCTTTATTCTTTTTTGCATCTTATCGAGCTTCCGGTAATCTGTTAATGGCAAGAGTTAATCCCAACACTGGGATTACGGGCAAAAAAAAAAACACAAATGATGGCCAAATGATACGGAAATGATCAGGAAAAGTACAGTGGAAGAACTGAGATACATCGGAACCAAGGGGGAAAAGAACGATCTCATATTTGTTTTATCCCTTGGCAACTTTGTAAGCTGAAATTAAATTTATTTGCCCTACACTCTAACCAATTTACGCCCACTGAAAATATTCCCAAGAAATACGGAAAAGTGCTCTCAAAAGTTGCCGGCTAAAAGTTTTGGGTGCCCGGTCACGTACGTACGTAGGCAGGCGGCGGGCGTTCCATCATACGGTCCAAGTGGCTTTAGTCTAACTAATCGCAAACTAAACGACCTCTAATAGCAGTCGCAACTTTCGTCAACAATGCAGACTCTCAGCCCGACTCGAGCAGGACGATGCACATGCGGAAAAGCAAAGTGAACTACGGCTAAACTTTTGCACTGCACGGCCAGGCATCGCTCATCTCCATAGAAAGGGACCAGAGACGGAGAAGGAGACAGAGAAAGAGATACGTGATGGAGAAAGAGATAGGAGAAAGAGAACGGAATGCTTATCCGTATGCCAATGCTGGGAGCAGAACAGAAAGCTTTTTGGGGGGCGGATAAGATTAAAAACTTTTTAATAAGAAGACACTAAAAGCATCAAAGAAAATTTTGTTTTTCTGCATATGTGTAGACAAAGTAGCCAACAAAAACGATAGAGACAGCAATAGAGAGAGAGAGAGAGAGAGAGCAGGAGAGAGAAAAAGATGGATGAATGATAAAGTTTTGGGCCCTCATTCTCAGCGGCCCTTAGCCACGCTAAAGTTGAGGCCAGGCTTTGGGCTTGAAGGGAAAATGCAATAAAAGTTGCCTCTGGCTGACACCAGCAACGCAGGAGCAGAAGGAGTGCGAGGAGTGGGAGGAGGAGGAGGAGGGCATGCAACAATGTTCAATAAAGTATTAGGGGCGATGCGGGTGCGGGTGCTGGTGTAGGGGCGTGGCTGCAACAATGCAAATGCAAATGCAACCCTGACCCTTACATGCCCCGTGCCTTTGCTGGCATATGTAAAACCCTCTTTGAAGCGGCTTATCAGAGCGATGTTCGACTTTTGCTGGCGGGGCGAAAAAGCGGGCAACTTCACTCAGGCCGCAGTCAACCATAAGCCAAAGCCCTGGAATGCAACGGCAGTTGGAGCCGAAGCTGCTGCAGCTTTTGCAATATGTGACACATGCTAGGGGCCACCCAGCAGCCGTCGAGCAGCAGCAGCAGCAGCAGCGGCAGCCAGAGGAGCGCACTCGGAGTAGCAGGAGCCACCAGACCATAATGCGTGGCCTGGCAAAAGCCAAACAAAAACCGATGAGAAAAAAAACAACAACAACAACAAAAACGAGTGTGGTGTGGCACGTTGTGCACGTTGCACGAAGGACATGTGGCAAAGCCAAAGCCATAGACCTAAGCCACGCCCAGCAGAGCAAACCAAACGAAACGAAAGCCGCTTCTTGTGGCGCCTCCGCTGGGGCCAACTGAGGATTTCAATAATGCAGGTTTGAAGACTTCCCCCTACAGCCCAGGCCAGCCCAGCCCAGCACACCGTCGCGCGTATTGTATTGCATTTTGTTTATGCATGCGCCCATCAAAGATGCTGCAAAGATCCCAGAAAATGGAACGACTCGAGTGGCGGATGGGCGGACTCCCCTCATGGGTGTGGCACAGGCTTCGCTTAGAACTTTTGACAAATCGATGAGGTGGCTGGGCCACCATTTCTTTTTATGGTTGTTCTTTTATGGTCGACGCTGTCGGTGTCGATGTCGCCGCCATTTGTGACGGGAGAATATGCCACATAAAGTTTATTCTATGGATTTTATGGGCATAGATGCCAGGGCATAGATAACGAGCTGCCGTCAAAGGATGAAGGGGTGGCGCCACCCGCTCCCGCTGCCGCCTCCTTGACAATGCCGATTACCGTATTTATTGGTTCCATAGCCCGGAAAGAATGCAATTCCTTGAAAAGTATACACACGTGGAATTTATTTCGAGTGCCTGGCTACCAAAATGATTTGTTACACTAAAAAAGAAAAAGAAAAAAAGTGACCAAAGATGAAGTTTCCGCTCAGAAGCCGCCCTCGGTAGCGTCGGTTTTGGGCACGCCAGTGCTGAGCAGGCTGTACAGCAGATCCGGGAAGCATTTGATGTCGTTCTTCGTCAGATGTCCCTGCTGATACATCTTCGAGAAGATCTGCAGGGGGCGGTACAATTAAGGTATTACAGTGGAAAGGCCAGAATGTATCTAGAGATGCGTACCATTTCGCGGAGATTGGAGCCGTTCAGTTGCTTGGTGCGTTCCATCAGCCAGGTGCTGTGCTCCTTCTGCTCGTCCGCGCTGATGGCAACCGGTGTCCAATTGGCCATCGATGGAGAGTCCAGGGACTGCACTTCATGGAGTGTGTGGCTGCTCTTGCGGGACTTTGGCTTTTTCTGCTTTGCCGACTGGTGGGAGGTGCCGCCTTGGAGGCGCGGCGTCTGCTTGATGGCATGCTGCTCCACGAACCGCGTATCCGACAGAGCCTCGCGCTCGAGCATCCGCTGGTGGCGCACCCGATGGCTGACGTGACGCTGCTGCTTGCGTCGAAGGGGTCTGGTGACGCCACTGGTGCAGCGGGCGACCCGAAGGCCCCTGGGCTTTTCCTCCCCTTTGGGGCTCTTCAGTAGCGACTGCCAGATGCCCAGGTGCTCCTTGGCGCAGGTGGGGGCCAGCAGCAGCTCCCTTTGGCGGTAGATCTCCCGCGCGATGATGGCACGATGCTTGCGCCTCTGTGCCTCGGCCTCTTCCTTGCGGCGCTTCGACTGCAGCACAGCGGGGCTGACGGCCAGCAAAGGATCCTGCGGCTCGCCGGGCCACCGCGGGCGGTTCTGTGTGCGCTGCTGCTTGAGCAGCTCCTGCTGCTGCTGCTCCCGGTAGTGCTTCTGCATGGCCTTGTGGGCGAGCTGCTCCCGCCGCCGGCTCGACTCCGTGTTGGCGAAGAGTGTCTGGTGCTTGGTCTGGTCGTAGAACTTGCAGTAGTAGTTGACCTTCTCCGAGTCCGTCGGCGGCATGATGCGCCGATAGTTGCCCAGGTGGCTCTCCTCCCAGGCGATCTGCTGCGCCAGGGCACCGATGGAGCAGGCCTGTCCCATTCGCATCTCGCTGCCGCCCGGCTCCCGGCCGGGGCTGGGAAACGGACTACTCTGCGTCTGGGGCGAGCCCCTCTTCTTGCTGTACACCTTCCGCAGCAGCCGGGTGCGGTGCTCGATGCGATCGTCGCGTATGATCTGCTCCTTGTCCACCAGCGCCGTGGTCAGCAGATTGAGAGTGTCCCGAATGAGCGCTCGCTTCACGTCCTTGTCCACCAGCTCGTCCGCACTGAGACTGGGCGTGTGGTTCACCTCCAGTATGAAGGGCTTCAGCTTCCAGTCCACCAGAATGTCAAAGCCGAGCAGCTGGAAGCACCCCTGGATCTTGTCGTGCCGCGGAAAGCACACGTGATAGTTGTGCCTCAGCACCGGCCACGCACTGATGATCGTCTTGATGATGGCATCGTCCACGGAGGCCCAGAACTCGGGCACATCGTAGTTGTGCTCCACCAGCCACTTGTTGTACGCGCTCAGCTTGCGCTTGGAGCCGCCCTCCGCACCCGCGCCCACATCGTAGTTCGAGTTGCGCCGATTCAGGCTGTAGTTGGTGAGGTGCATGTACACGTTGTGGCTGTTGCCCAGCGTGGGGGCCACGTACTTGTGGGTGGCGAAGCGGGCCAGGCCCTCGTTGTACACGAAAATGCGCAGCGGATCCACGGAGGTGATCAGCGTATACACCCGCAGATCAAACTTGAAGCCATCGATGAGCAGCGGCTGCAACGGGGCAAGTCACGCTCAACGAAGTGCCACTGCATAGCGGTTTGGTGGCCACTTACCCGCTCGATGTACGTCTGGCAGATGAGCTTCTCCCGCTTGCTGACGGTCCGCAGATCGGGTGTTATCCAAATGCCGCGTCCCCGTCCGGAGGAGTACGGCTTGAGGATGTACGTGCGCTTGTGCTTGCTGGCATAGGTGGCCACATCGTAGGCACTGGCAGCACCATGGCGGAAGATGACACGAGGGAGGGAGGCATGATGAGCAGGGAGGGGAACTACTGCGGAATGCGGGGCAACCTACTCTGTGGGCATCAGCCAGGTCTTGGGAAAGATGCGATAGTCGCCGGGGTAAATCTTCAGCATGCGATTGAGATTCCTGGAGAGCAGATCCTTGCGGCAGATCTCCATCATGCCGGGGAAGTGATTGATCTGCTGGAAGCGCTTCATGCTCCGCAGCAGATCGTGATGGGGCGTGCAGTCTGTCCACTGAACGTTCCACAGACGATGCTCGGGCACCAGCTGGAAGCCCATGCTGCGCGCGATGCGCGTCACCAGGGGGAAGTGCGTGTGCTCCGCACAAATGCTGAGCCGTGTGCCCCGAATGGTGGGCACAATGTCGGTGCCCTCCATGTGTATGGGGGGCAGCGGCTCCTGCATCACATCGTAGCAGATGGCGTCCAGCTGGGGGGTGCCAGCGCTCAGCTGCTGCTGCTGTTGCTCGCCCTGTGTATGGTCCTCGGTGACGACCATGAAGTGATCCACATCGTTGCGGGGACGCCAGGCGGGCCTGCCCTTCGCCTGCGGTCTGCAGTCGGGCACGAGCTTGATCTGCCTGCAGTGCTTTTGCTTGGGCGACTGCTGCTGCTGCTCCTGCTGCTGCTGCTGCAGGTGCCGTCGCTCATTAGACAGGACGTAGACGCTCTCGCGAGGGTAGACGAGCGGCCGCGATCGACTGCCGTCCACGGGGAGGCTCTTCTGGGCATCGAAGAAGCGCGTGTACGGATTGCAGAGTTTACGACGCGTCTTTCCATTCTTCTTGGAAGGCATCTGTGCTGCCTAATTGTATTTTTTTGTTGGTCGATTGTGTGCGTTTTAGTTAGCCAAAGAAAAAACCTGAGGATGGGAGACACTTGTAAAATTTAATTTTGATTGTTGAATTTTCACATGAAAGCAGGGCAGAATACCTACAGGCAGTTTCTATTGAGGCACAGCCTCCCCCGTGCACCTCAGAACGACCTCATGTGGGGGCGATGGTGGCAATGTCAAGTGCAATTTTCTGTGCTTCGTTTGACATTTGATATGCCACCGAATCGATTTCCAAAGTTGTTTGCCGCCGCCACCGCGAGGAGAACTTATGCAACGTGATGGCTACGAGCAACACCTTGCCACAACAAAAACAACGCATAGATACATTTCCCTACAAGATGCACACGTAATGTAATACACTGAGAGCCAATGGGGGCCATGCTGCGCGCATTCGAAAGCTAAAGCCAAGCAGGGGGCAGTGGTTTGCTTTTCTGTCAGTGTAGCGATGGAACTGCTGGCTGGCTGTGCCCCTCGAGGTGTGGCTGGCTCATTAACCGCAGCTTAATCAGGCTCTTGGTCCATGCGGTTATTAGTTCAGGCAGTCAATGTCAAGCGACAGCAGCAGACACTACTACAGATACATATAATCATTACAGTGACAGCAATAAGTACAGACAAATACAAATATGGCATGTAAATGTCAGCCAGTCACACGCTTGGTTAACCCCGGGAATGGAGCTGGAGGTGGAGCTGGCGGTGGAGGTGGAGTTGGAGCAGATCCAAGTGAGTGATTCATGCGGTGCAGGCGATACCAAAGAATCACTCTCTCCATCGATGCAATGCAATTCCGATTATTTCCATTGTTTTGTTTCTCTTTTTTTTCTGTGGCTGAAATCGTATCTGTCGAAGCTTGTGCCACACACACACACACACACACGCAGAGTGTTTATTCTGGCAGGCAGCAAACCATGAAAATTGTCAAGTTTATGTGGTTGAGTAACGCGCTTTTGGTTTCATTTATCTCTAGCTACCATTCCCACTCTGTCCCCTAATTGTCTGTCCGAGCGGGGAGGGTGGCGAGGGTGCGCTCATTATTTTGCTCCTGTTTCTGTACAGCTAATTATGCGGACGCTTTGTCGTGTAAAGAGTTGCAGATACACAAGACACACAAACAGACACGGAACAACAGCAGCAAAACTAATGAAAAACAGCTCCAAAGTGTTGGCAACATTTCTCCATTTGAAATATTAATGTTAGTGCACGAACCGTCAACAAAAGGTTGGCAGGGAGGGGTCGTGTGGGTGGTGCGGTGTTTGAGAAAAGCTTCCTGTTGACACGAGAAAGGTCAGCGGCAGGCAGCTAAAAGGCGATAAGCGGAAAATTCCAATGAATGCTGCTGGGAATTCCGAATAAAATGTTGCGAAACAATTCCAAAAACATCCTTAAAACAAATACGTATAATTTATTTAAATTTCGCTCATATGCAAATTATTTCATATCGATAAATGTACATACATACATACATATATAAGTTTTTATTCGTTTTTTTTTGTTGAATAAGCCAAATTATTTATTTAAATAATAATTGATGGCATCTGATTGAATATTTCACACTTGTGTGACGGCTGCAGATTTATCTGTAAATATTTGCCTGCTCTTGTTTAAAGTGCAATTGACATCGACCTACCCTCCCCCCCGCCATCAGCTTTTACTGATAAAGCCAGCGAAAAGGAAATGAGTGGAAAATCGGGGGCCGTACAACAAACAGTATTAATAATTTAAAGGTGTGCCAAACACATTTCATTTGCAGCTGCAGCAAAAGTAAAAATACGAAAAAAAAAAGAAACGAAAATGGGGGAAACCCTGAGAGTGTAATAATAAAAAATTAAACAAAAGGAAAGTAAGGAAATAAGAAAAACAAACACGAGCAGGAGCAGGAGCAGGCGCAGGGGCATCGGCATCGACAGGAGTAACAAAAATAAATGGGGGAATGGGTGGGAATGTGTGGGAATGGTTGGGAATGGGTGGGAATGGAAGTGGCAGCAGTGAAAATTGCTCATAAAACTGACTGCTGCCGGCTGCTGATGATGATGGAAAGCCCGGAAAAACCCCGAGCCCCAGCATATAAATTACAATGTGTGTGTGTGTGTGGTGTGGTGTGGAGAGTGTGCTCCTTTTATTTTTCAGGATACCACACACACATGCACACATATGGTTACAGTCGCATTTTGACTAAGCGCACATTAAAAATTAATCTTTTAATTACTGGCAGGAAGGGTAGGCAGGCAGGCAGCCAGCCAGCCAGCCAGTCTGGGGGTGGAGTAACTACAACCACATTGTATGTGTTGCATGCGTCAGGAGGCAGTGTAACTATTATTGGCCATAAGAGGATGGACGGGGGCAACGGCTGGCAGCCATTTTGTATTTGCATTGGCAGCCATTTTGCGGGCGGATGACTTTAAGTTCACGCAAGAGCAATGCGCAATGCTCAAGCATTAATGCTCAATGCCCGATGCCCGATGCGCGGGGTGTTGCAGCACAAGGCAGGACTGTGGCATGGTGCCCTGAAGCCTCATGAATCCGTAAGAAGATTCACAGATTCAATGGAACACGACGGTGCCGCGTAATAACATTATCGCCATCTTGTCGCACCACTCGCCGCTGTCTCTGCCCATAATCCCCCATTCATGCCTTAATTCCACTTTATGCCACATTGTTGAACGCACCAACCAGCTTTTTGGGAAATCTACCCTCGCCTTCTCCTCACCCTGCTTGCACATATTTTGCAGCTTTCAGAATTTTTGCTTGGTGCCAAAAACTCGAAATTTTAATTGCTTTCAATTGACCAAAAGCCGAAATGCGACAACTTGCCACATAAACTGAATGGATGGGGGGGGGCGCTACCAAGTGAAAATCGTGCGCCCACATTTGAATTCAATTTACATTTTATCGCATTAACATTTTTGGGCACTTTTAATGCGCAAAGTTTCCATGCTACGGGGAGCAGGGCAGCAAGGAGCCGAGCAGGCCACCCACCACGCTCCCCAATGTCGTGTTAAAAGCTTTTACAATGCGTGCGACTGTACGTGCAACTGAGTGTGGCACAAAAGCAAGCCCCTGCACATGCTCTCAGCGGAAGACAGCAAGCGTGTGGCATAAGTTTTTGGCCTCGGCAAGGGGCTGATATGGTGGCTTCAATTTGAATGTCTGTAGCTCCTAATTCCCGCTCACCTAAGCCCGACTTAACATATATTTACTCCAGATACTCCAGCGCAGTTTGATGATATTTATAATTCCCTTGACTATCCATTTCATCCCCAATTTATATTGACATTCCTTGAAGCCTGCAATCCCCAAACAAAAAAAGCTTTTAATGCCTCCAATGCCTATCAATTCCGGTTATGCGAGTACTCGGCTGAAACGTGATTAACATCCCACGCCAAAGCCTGTCGTTGTCATTTCGAATTCTATTTTTTTGATTTATCTAGTAGTATTGCTTGCTGGTCATGGGAATCTGTTTTCTGTTTCCTGATTCCTGTTCTGTTTTGTGCCACTCACGTAACCTCACGTGCCATAATTATGCATGAATCCCAAGCAACGCTTGAATGGATGCGCTCCCAAAAAAAAAGGAAGATATATGCACATAAATTTGAGCATTCTTTCCCACCCCCGTTCCTGCAGCCACCCTGCCAGCGACGCAATGAAAATGTTGAAATGTTAAAATGCTCGCACGTAGCACGTAGCACGGAAGCAGAGCACAGGAAAAGTTATTTGTAATGCAAAAAAAAACAGCAACAAAGCAATGGGGGAAAATAGTGATGGGACCTTTGTTTTCCCTCTGTTTGTGTGTATATTTGGGCTGTATAAACAAGAAAACGCATTCGTAATGGAAATAAAATTTAAGCGCAAGGACGAGACCAAGTAGAAGACGCTGCAAAGTATGCAGCACTTTGCTGGCTGCTACGAACTACACATAAGGAAAAGCCAGACCCCAAGACACGGTTGCTTCCATTACAGATATATAAATAGACGAAAGAGTGATTCGATCGTGGAATATAGAAGGGTATCTGAACAAAAGAAGTGTGCTTGCCCCTGAGAGTATTTGCCAAGAAGTTTTACGGCAGGAAAGGTGGAAGATATCCCGTAGTTCGTGTGTGACAGGCCGGCAAACAAATTGCTGGCAGGCAGACAGGGCGACAGGGAAATGTGACACCTCCTGGCCGGGCTCCTGCCCGCTTGTCAATGTCATAATTTGCCATAATGGTCGTGGGCCTGGGGGCACTGGGAACACGGAAAAGGGTAGTGGAATGGATGCAGATGGAGAAGGAGCTGGCGATGAACTAGTGCAGGCATGAAAAGATGTCGATGTCGATGTTGATGTTGATGCTGTTTTTGCCCGGGGGGCGTGGTCGAAAGGGTCCTTGTGCTGGTCTCGGTCACTCGTCCGGGGCCATGACAACACTTCATATCAGTAGTAGGGGGCCGGTAGTGGGCGTGGAAAGTGCGGGGGGTGTGGGGTGCTGTGGGGTGCTGTGGGGCCAGCTCATGTCATGTCCTTGGCTCTGTCGAGCATTGTCAACATTAACACAGCCCAGAGGCATAAAAGGCATATCCAATTGCAAAAAGACGCATGCCGATAACAAAGGCTCAGCAAACATTCAACTAACATTAGTGCCACGCCAGCCCCTTGCACACACACACACACATACACTCACGGGCAGGAGGCTTGGGTGTCCTGTGGCCCTGTTATAGGGTCCTGGTCGGAGTTTCTCGTTTGCTGTCTATTTTCCTTGGTCATTAAATTTGGATTTTGCGCTGTGCATATCACAAGCGCTTGACTCTGCTCTTAAATATACATTCACACAAAAACACACACACACAGCACACACACACATGCATGGTTACATCTCTTTAGTGGCCCTTTGTACGGCTCCATGCTCCTCAGACTGTGTCCCCAACCCCGGCCCACCGATGGGGCTTAAACCGGCCCCCATTGTTGGCGAGGCATTTTGCATACTCTTACATACATACACACACACATATATCCAAGAGCGGATCACGTGGAAAGGAGGGCAGGTGGAAAATGCCCTCCCCCCTTCCCACTTCTTTCTACATCAGTTTGGCTTTACCCACTCCTCCCCCCTCCCCCAGAATGCTTTTAGTGCCCCGTTCTAATGTTTTGTTTTGCGTTCGGTTTCGAGTCCTTTGTGGTTGCAGATTTTTCTTCTTTTTTTTTTTTCCCAACATTGCAACAGAAGCGGAACAAAAATGGTTTTAGGGCTTAATGCTGTGGATTTGATGGGGTAAACGAGACTAGAAGGCAGCTCGTTTGGGGCCGGCCAGGGCTAAGCTGCGGGGAGAGAAAAAACGAGCCAAATCCGTTGATGGGATTTGCGGCAATCGGAGAAATACGCTGGGCAACCACAGCGAAGCCATTGTAGTGGAACTTTCAAAGCAAAGAAATCGATGTAATGGATGTAAATTTGCTAGGCAAAGAAATCTCTGTGTGGGTTGAAAACTTAGAGATTTTTCAATACTGAAGCTGGAGCGAAAGCCACTTAAATTGATTAGATTATTACATTATTTTATATTATAAATACTCATGTGGTTTGCTTTAGCTAATTGCCTGTACTATTCTTTCTCTTTGTAGGTAAGTTCTCGTCAAACATTTAACCGCTCTTGGAGCACATTTAAGGCGTGATTGCGTGAGTCCTGAAGCCAATCAATTGCTCATTTGCCCCGTCAAGGGGTGCACTCAGCCATCAAAGTCACATCAAGACATCAAACACTCATACACAGGGCCTATCATCATAATCATCCCTATCCATCAGCCAGCAACAGGGGCGGCAGCAGATCAGCACAGGGCGGGCTAGAAATGCCCAATAAATCAGTAGAAAAATGTCCAGGCAGAGACTCCAACGGCTGCAACTATTGGGGGCACAGCAATCTCAAGAAACTTTCCTGCGAGATGATAGGCTGCTTGTTGATAGATGCTAGACGGGGCTAGTGGGTATAGAGGGGGTGAGCAATGAGGCGGGTGTAACCCAAAAGTTGCATCGTAATTCCCACGATAATAATCATAATAAAAATCAAGCAAGCGATAAAGCATAAAACCAAATTACATACAAGTCGGGCCCTTTCAGGACTTCCGAGACGAGCACTTGAGGTCCTGCTGCCACATGCCACATTGTTGTTGTTGTTGCGGCTGCGGCTGCCTGCTGCTGCTGTACCTAGTTAGTGGTATTCTTGTTCTTTTTTGTGCTGCTCCAACAACATAGAAATGAAAAAAGTTATTTTTTTTCCACCAAAAGCAAACTTGCACATAGTCAAAAAAAAAAAATAATAGAAGAAAAGAAGAGGGAAATTGCGGCCACTAAAATATGTGTACATACATACATCACATACACATATATATATTTATATATATATAAATATTTCTGTTCAGGCCTTTGCTCTGGTCAGAAGAACTGTTCGGACATTTTATGGCGCACGTAACGGACATTTTTTTCGGTTATATTTATCGCTTTTGAAAAACTTTTCCCATAATATGCGACAATGATGGGGGCTCATGCAATATGGTCTGGGTCGATGGGTTGGGGGAACTATCGGCACGTACTTGGGCATTCTGGCCCAAAAGATAATGCCGGGGTGTTGCCCATAACGATCTGTAGAGTAGAGTAGAGTAGAGTGGAGTAGAGTAAAGGGCGCGAGTGGCGTGAATGATTTATGCGCCGAGTGGCAGAGCTAAATTCATTAAGTTGTCAAATGCAAGTCAACACAATACAAGATTCTGACAGGGACATGACATTTTCACTGCGTACAAGCCAGAGAAAAGAAAATTCGGGCAAGCCAACAGAGAGAGAGAGACAGGCGGAGAGAGAGCAAGAGATGGAAGAATGACAGACAATAAGACAACTGCTGAGAGCAATTGGCGCATGAAATGTCATTGAAAACGAAAACCATATAAAATCAGGTCTAAAATTGGAATACAGCTAACAGCAGCAGAGCGGCCATACCTGCCACAGACAATTGAAATGTCAAAAGAAAAAAAAACCAACCCAACATGAAAGACTCAGGTTCGAATGCCTCAAGAGTAAGCTAATATTTTTATTTATTGAAATCGGATGGTCCGACTAGATGATCCAGCGCTTGCAATCCTTCCGATGGATACAGAATCCTGTGATGTCACGCTTCCGCACCATACCGGGGGCACAGGCACAGCCCCTCTTGCATTGGACGTATCGGCATTTGCGTATAACCAGCTGATCCACGCACAGCTTGGGGCAGGAGCGAACACAGTTGACCATGACGTCATTGCTGGTGCACTCTGGCCGGGAAATGGAACGGAGCAATTTCTTTCAGAAGGCTGTAACTGAACTTACCAAGTAATTTCTCGGCACTTGCGGATGATACGAGTATTACGAGCAGCCAAGGCAACTTCATCTCAAAGTGAACAATATTGTCGCATTTTCACAACAAAATTGAGAGCTGCAGCAGCTGCCCAAATTGATTCGTCAAGCGGCAAATCGTTTAGTCTCGAAATATGTGTGCAAAAATCCTAGGAAACTCATTTGCTGAACAATGGTGTCCCCTCTCACCCCAGACAGAAGCCGTGCCCACAACACCACAAAGCCTCTTAGCCCCAAAAACGCGGCCATTTTAACTGGGAAAATGTGCAACTGACAAAATTACGCGCCAAAGGGCGCACCGCAATGGATGAGAAATCCCCCACCAGGGGCGAATATTATAATTCTGCTAATTGATGGAATGGTTTTGGGTGGCCAGCAGCCAGCAGGGATCAGGGCAGGGCTTTGGCCAAAATCAAATGAAAATCCGATACTAATAAACGGGTTAACGGAGCGTATGCGCAATGTGCGGTTTGCCATGTTGATTTTACACATTACACATTACATTTTCGTGCAGTGTAATTAACTGGCAGCGCACGCATAATTAAAATTCGTATATGTGTGCAGTAAATGTGGCATATGTGGCCGGCATGCAGCGGAAGAAAGGTGCATTGTGTGTCTCCGGCTCATATGTCAGCCGTGGATTCCATGGGCAGCGCCAGTGCCAGTGCCAGGGAAATGGATATGCAGCTTCAGCAGCTAGACAATGGACAATAGACGCCTGACCATCGCTGGCAGCCCCTCAGCCCATGTCCGGCCTTGGCCAGCGATCGTCATTATGATGATGGGGCATCACTGGCGCTATTTGCGGTTTTAATTATGTCCAGCCCGCATTTGTAGAACAATGCGAATGGATTTGCGGATGAAAATGAGCGGTGCCACATGGCAGCTGCGCCAGCAGCTGATTGGAATAAATGATGCGAGTGATTCATCCACCCACCACCCACAAAAAAAAAAAACGAATAAGCAGAAAAACCACTGAACGTATCGGGTAGCCAAGAGAACATTCGGTTCGAATTTCAAACCATGACAAATGGATCCAGAAACGCGCAAGAAATATGGAAAGCGAATGCTTATCAGAGCATATGAAACGTTCCATGTTGCAGGAGAATTTGTGCTCCTTGAATCGTATCTGCCACGACATCACCTCTCACCATTTCCATTGTTCGCCTGGGAATCGCTGCCACAAGGCGCAATAATAAAGCACCGTTGACGGGCTGGTGGGGTGGGGAGCACACAGTCAATCAACGTGAAGGGCTTAAACTGTCACTCGTAACCAACTAACGAACGCCCAGGCCAAAACAGCCCACCCCAACCCATCCACACGGTGGAGAAATGGCAAAAGTTTATGCTTATGGCTAAGCCAGGCCAGGCGCCTGAAAAATTAATGCCTGCTAATAATTCAAGGGCCCGTAAGAGGCTCGACATGAAGTGTGTGGGTGTGTGTGTGTGTTGTGTTCATGTTAAATAATCTAACGCACAATTAATTGAAGGTGCCATAAATATAGCGCATACGCAACGTAAATCAGCCAAGATGCCAGGCGAATAGTCGGACAGGAGGAAACCCTTCAACAAAGTCTGATTATGCACGCAATTAATTTTGGCAGCCTTTATTGCCCCACACACAGGACGAGCACAGGACGGGCATAGGGACAACATGGGACACGTAAATCTGCTTTTGGAGCCTAGTCCTGGCTGCCCCTGGGGCATTGTTCTGATAATTTAAGTTGCTTTGAACAGCATTAACTGAGTTTATCCTCATTACGCTGTGATTGTCTTGTCGCTTGTCTCTTGTCTCTACTTGTGGGCTTTTGGCAGGCAATGGCAATCCATTCTTGCAGGAGCGGAGCCTATGGGGCGGATGAGCAGCCGGATATAAAAAAAACCACGAGCGAGGGCGAACGTCCGTCAGCTGACCGCAGCATTAAAGCAACATTTGTTTCGGTTTCTCTGCAGCCACTCAGCCACTAACCCGCCGCAAGGGCAAGGGAAACTCTGTCCATCAGCTTTTCGTGAAAATTTCGAACAATGCAACACAAATTGTCGGCAACCGCAGCAGCAAGCGCGGTTTACTCTCTGTGGCATCCACAGACAGAAACAGATGCACTGCCAGTGCCAGTGCCCGACTCGGTCTGAGAGATGGAGATGGAGCTGAGCGAGTGGCCCGGACACCGCAACTAACAATTGTTGACCAGTGCTGTATTTTGACCTGTTCAGCTTCAACTAAAGGAGCCAAGTATCACTTTAAGGCGCAAGTTGAGGCCAATGGTGTGATCCGAGTGGGCGATGGCAGCCAAACAGAGCAGCAAAATTATTTAATGATTTCCAGGAATATTCTATTTTTGCAAAATTCCTTGGAATCGAGGTATAGAAATTCTCTGCTGTGCAATTTCTTTCGAATGAAACTTTTTCCCGTATCTTCCACTCTTGGCCTGCGCTTTTCGCCGTGCCGTGTTCGTAATCAGGTTGCGACGTGACTCTAAGACCCCCCGTCGGATAGACATGCCCACAACGACAGGCGGGGGTCCCCATATACTCCCATATACTCCCATATCTTCCCATCCTCCCATTGGTAGTCATTTTTAAATGCTTCAGCGTGGCATAAAATTTGCATGAATTTCTTGCATAGTTTATTTAGCGTTCGCCATTGTTGTTGTCCATTTTGCGTCCGCCCCAGCCACGGCCACGGCCCCACGGCCCACGATGTGGCAAGGCTGGAGCGCAATGCACAGGCACCGAAATGTGTGCAGAAAAATCGACGGGGATGACACCAGTCCCGGGAGCAGAACAAGCACCAGGACCAGCCTCCCACGGCTAGCCTTGTCCATATTATGGCTCAATTTCTGCGTGCGGCTTTCGGCTCCCCCACACAGCGCCACAACGAAAAACAAGCGGCTGATGGTGAAAGGCGGATGCAGCATTTATATTCATATATGCGGCGTGGAAATGAATCGTGGACCTGGCAGCTCTCACCGCAGGATTCAGTTCATTGCTGGCACACGGGACGGTGGTGAAAAAAAAGCCAGGTGGAAGTGGAGGCAAAAAAGGGAGCGGCATCTCCCAGTAGGCGTTGAAAGTCTGTGAGGCATGTGAACCAATTCGATCGCCGCCCTTTAATTTCTTCAGATTTATTCGTATCCAAAGAAAAATTTGCATGCTTTTTACGCACATTAGCATAGGCAAACAGAGGACCACGGCAGCAGCGGTAGAAGGGGCAGAGCCAGGCAAAACACTGACGGAGCAAGGCAGAGGAGCACTGTGCTGGAAAATAGGGTTGCAGCCTTCAGCTGCAGCAATCCAATATGTCAAATTTGAAGCACGCTTCAAAACTGTCTCTTCGCTCTCTTCGCTCGATTTTCTGTTGGATAATATTTTTTCTATCAAAATGTCAAGTGTCAAGGCAATTGCAATGCCAACTACTCAGTGCAGTGCTTGCGCTCCTTCGCTACTGACCCCATCCCCCATCCCCCACCCCATCGTGACTAGTTATCTGCCATTTTGACATGCACATTCGTCAACAACGGGTACTCCCAGTGCATTTGTCCCACCCGTTCCGATTGACATGTTTGCTTATCCAACACCCAAGCCACACCCACACCCACACCGACACCGACACCCACTGCCCATTCGCCCATTCGACCATCTTTCTGTCTCACATGTTTCAATAATGTTTCAATCCATCCAGCCATATTGGCTTATTTAGTTCATGCCAATATAGGTTGCCCTTGAGATGCATTTAATATGCATTATGCACAAGCCATTGGCATGGCAATGGTGCAAAACCCAATTAATACCCAAAGGGTAATGGGACGAGAGTTGTAATTGAAATCTCTGCTTTCCGAATCCAGATGGTGAATTGCCAGTGAAGCGGATCCATTTCAAGAGGATGGTTGGGGCAAATTACTTATGAAATCGTATGCTGGCCAATATCCTGAGCCAAGGCTGAGCCGCCTGATTGACTCCCTGATAGAGCTGCTGTCTGCTGCAAGCTTTCGAAGCCTTTTTCCCATTATACCACATTGAGTGCAACTCGAATCAGAGCCTTCTGTTTCGCTTTATTTGCGTTTAGGGGCTGCCGTTTATCTTTCGCCCACATGTTTCATTAGCTGCGTCGTCTTTCACAGTAATTTGTGGCCTTTCAGCAATTAAAGCCGCATTGTAATTCCTTGCCTTGAGATAAATTCATTACACCCCGTTCCCGTCCCCGTCCTTGCCGTCTGTCGGTTGCTGCTGGTGCGTGGGTGGGGTGGGTGCGGCTTGAAAATTGTTGCATACTTTTGTGCGGCGGCTTCAACGCGAGTCTGCCACTCGACGCGGCGACGGCGACGGCTGTGGAAAGCAGAGCCAGCTGCCACTTTAACGCGCTCACTCCATGCCCAGCCAAGCCATGCCACGCCCCGTCCATCCATGCCGTCTTGTAGAGCAGCCCCAGAAGCCACCGAAGCAGCCACCCGGCCACCGGGCCACCAGGCACACGGCCCACTCAATTAACGCAAGTCAGCAGAGGGTTGTGGGTGGGTGTGTGTGTGCGCTGTGTGTAGGTGTATTTGTGTGCGCACTTATGCTTGTATTTGTCGTAACAACTCTTGCACACAATCTAAATGGCTCTGCCTGCTAGCGGGCCCCAGGTCCCGCGTCCTGGATCTTGACTTCCTTGCTCCTGTTCTTTCCCCTTTTATTTTTTGTTTGTGTGTATGTGTTTTTTTTTTTGCCTGCGCTGCCTCTCGCATAATTACTTTGACTCGACTTTTACGACCTTTCTATGAATTACTCAAGAAGTGTTGGGAGCACGTCGCCTGTGTGTGGCTGGCCCCCGGATGCTGCTGTACGTTCGTTTCATTCCTGGAAATCCCATTCCATGCCATCACATCTCGTATCTCGCATAGGATGGGGATGCCACACTCCGCGCTCTGCCCCCCCCCACGTGGAGTGGGCGACGCAGTTTATCCTTTTTAACTGCCGGGATTGCCATCCTTTCGGTGCGCCTTCGTGCCTTCGTGCCTGCCCGCCGTTCGTCTTATTTATTTCTTCTGCTCGTGTTTGCCTGCTAATTTCTTTGCTCTCTTTGTGTAATGGAAGTCGGGAGCGAAGTTACTGGCGGAGCTACTACCAGGCAGCCGGGCAGTAACTCCCATCCGCCGCCGCACGCCCCCACAATTTGCAGAAGGTGCAGCCAGTCAGTCAGTCAGTGCCTTAGACTGGGTTGTCGACTGTCTGTTGACTTTTCTTCAGCAGTAAAAAAACCCAAAAAATTCATGGCTGTTTTCCCCTTAAGTTCTGTTCTCTTTTTTCTCTAGGTTTTCGTTCCATTTGAGTTTCTCCATTCTCTTTCTTATCTTATGATTATTACCGTTGCTTTTCAGCGATAATGGCGGAAAACAATTTCGTGTATTTTTCAATTTTTCCCAATGCCATCACTGGCCAAGTTTTTTCTTTTCCCATTTCCCCCTTATTACAGCAATGGCATTTTTTTTTTCCACCATCATCTTTTCTTATCACTTTTTAATTTCCTCTGCAATCCTTTGCAACCCTGTCACCCACACCTCCCCTCTACCTTACATCTAATGCAACATTCAGTGGCATATACACAAAGCGGAAGGAAGAGTGGGGGGGCGGGGAATGGGTATGGAGAATTGGCCAAACATTATCTCCCTTGGCTTTTTAGCCAAGCGACCAAGTGCGACGCAACACCTACGCGATTGCTGGCTTTTCTTTTTGCCCACGCCAGGCCAGGCCAGACCAGGCCAGGCCAGTACACCCCATCCTCACCCTATGGCTTATTCCGCCCTCTTGTCCGTCGCATTGTTAACCAGAATTTATGCGTTCAGCTGCTGCTCCTTCGAGCTAACGATACTTTTTTCTGCCCTTCTCCCTTGTTCACTTCCTGCCCTGGCCGTTTCTCTTGTCTTTCCACGTCCCCGTTCCCGTCCCCGTCCCCGTCCCCGTCATTTTCCTTCTTTTCCTTGGGCTAACTGTTGTTGCCATTACGTTTATAATTGTCTTGTGCAACTTCTGGCCGCCCCCATGTGGCTCCAGCTCCACGTGTACTCACCCACCGACACACTGGCAGACGCACCCACGCACCACGCAAGCAGGAGCAGGCACAACAGCGGAATCACCACCTGGCGCCACCCAAGTCGTTAGGTGGCCGAAGACTTGGACGTCTCTCTTACTCTCTCTCTCTCTCTATCGCTCTCTCTCTCTCCCTCTTCTGAGTGGTACATCTGCCTCTCTTTGTTTTTCTCTTTCTTTCGGCCCGTTTTCTGCTTACCTTTCGCTCTGTCACGTTAACGGGTCTGCTCGATGCCTTGTGCCTCCCATTCGGGCCTTTCAGGCTCATTGGCTAACTGTTGATTTCGTTGTCATGTTGAGTGCAGCACTCGCCCCACTTCCCCACTTCCCTGCTCCGTGGCAACCACCGCCACTCCCTCCGATTTGCGACACACATTTTATGCCCTCTACTAAGGGGGTATTTTCCTTCGCTTGGATTTCATGCCCTCTGTCGTTTCACCCGAGCTCTGCTTGTTTACATTTTCATGCTCGAATTGGCTCTTGTGCTTTGGTAATTTCCATTGTCTCCAGTCTTGGCATTCGCCTCCTGCTGCTGCTGCTGCTGTTGTTGTTGCTGCTGCTCTTGCTGCTCTCCTTTTGGCCAACTTCAAACAAACACATTAAGCGGGCTCCGACTCTGGACTTTTGTGTGTGCCACTGACAGGAGCTGGCCCCTGGTAACCTCTCCGGCTCTCGCCCGGCTCTCTTTCCTTTCCTTTCTGCAACTTCCGTTTCCCCTTCCTGCTTTCATCGCTACCTTTGTGTGAGACATAAATTTTACTTTAAAATGTATCTCATGCTCACTCTCGCCTGTGGCTACCCTGGAGCAGCAGCAGCAGCAGCAGCACTCTCACCCCCCCAAGTCTCCCACTTTCTATTGCTCCTTTCATGTCGCTTTTTGTTTTGCGCTTATTTTCAATTTGAACATTTTAATGTTTGTGGTCATAAAATTCTTTTTATTGGTTGTAAAACCGAAACTGAAGCAGCGCCAGCAGGACAAGTTGCTCGAAGAGGGGCGGTTCTGATGGGAGGGGGGAGCACAGTGGATGCTTGGAAAAAATTAGCAGCCTCTTGCTGGCCCTGGAAATGGCCACTTAAGAGCCGCGTTAAGGCGCGATAAGAGGTGCTGCCGCAGAATATTTGTCAAATGAAACGAGCTCCAAATTGCTAACCAGAATCGATATATCAATGTCTGAGATTTCAACAGATAATTCGGGGCTTTACTTTTGTAATTGAATCGGAAAAGTGGACGAACATACCGCTCCCCATCATTGAAGCTAATTTTTGTTTTGAACAGTTGTTCTCGGTTCAAATTCGCACATTTTCCTGCCATTATTAGCATGCCATTTAATTGAGGCATCCATGGGCTTCTCAATGACTCTATGGCTCTATTCTCAATTTAAGAGTTTGACGCCCTTTCACGCCCACAAAACAAACCACTTGCCAACCACTTGCCGGCAACCCGAGAGTTTCCGTCGAGTTTCCCCAGCCTGATGCGCCTCAATTAAATGTTAATGGCAAAATTTTATTGCCGACACTCGAGTTTTATCTTCATCTCCATCTACGTCTTCGTTTTCATCTCTGCATTTGCATCTTCGAGCGACTCGTTTAAATTTTGCTCATCGCTAAGGCAGCAGCAGCAGCAGCAGTACAGCCAGCACCACTGCGACTGCGACTGCTACTTCCACCGGAAGTGTCTCAACAGCTCGTCTCTGTCTTGGCTTTTTTCCCATTTTGTCTTCAAACAACAACAACAGCAGCAGCATCAACAATGTGGTGGCATGCATCGTACGGTCACTTTCACACACAAATTTTCCAAATTTATAGCTCAAAACGAAACCGTATCTGCGGCCTCCTTGTTTCTGTTAACATTTTCCTGGCCACTGCTGCTCCCTTCGACTGTGTGCATATTTTATGACTATGTGATTTTTCAATTTTGATAATTTGTATTATGCTAATTTTGTCATGCCGTGGAGAGCTGTGGAGAGTCGTCCCGCGCCATCTTTGCACACGTCAGGGAAAAATGAGAATGAAATGAAAATCGAAATGAGGGGAAAATATATGTGCACATTTTTTCTTTATGCATTATGATTTGTTTGCCCCGGTCTGGGCTGGGCGATCGCTTTCAGCATAAATGTAATGTATTTATGTTATATTTACGGACCTATTAAAATTATAGCACTTGTGTTGATTTATGGCGACTGCGAATGTGTTAATTTCGCTTGCGCTTGCACAGTGATCGCCCAATCAATGGCAACAAATATTTGCCAACGAATAAATTAAATTAAAGCCAGCAAACTGCAAACCAGCAAACTGCTGATTTAAGTTGGGAGGTTTTCTTTTTGCTTTCGCGAGGATTAAAATCTCTTTCGCTGTGCTTCACTTTCGGCTCTAACAAATCCACAAAGTCGTGTGCCTTCAAAGGGGGAAATAAACGAGGATAAAAACCCGTCTTTCCAGTTGTTGAAATTTACTTTTGCACTCAAGGGCCGCGATGCTTATTCTGCTGCTGCTGCTGCTGCTTTTGCCCCTCCCTCTATGTCATGCTTTGGGCCAACAACTAACGGCACATGGTGAGAGCCATGCCAAAATGCAGTTACTCACTGGTCCTCTCTCTCTCTCTCTCATAATCCTCCTCTTTCTCTCTGCCCTGAGCGACCTTCCCCTGGCAGCTGCAGCCCCGAAAGTGTTGCAAATGACTTGAAACGGGTTTGAATGGGCTTTGCTCGGATTGGGGCTCCGACTGGGGTTCGGTTTCGGTTTCGGGCTGTGTTTGGGCTTGTGCTTTTGGTGTTGCCCCGAAGAAATGGGTCAATAAGAAATTCAAATGCTAAAAAACTTGTTGAGTATTTTTTTTCTTTATTTTATGCGAAGAACGAGACCAAAACAGGGAACTGCTGCTGCTTCTGTGCGGGGGGGAATGAACTCCGCTCTCGGTTTGTTTCCTTCTCAATTTGTGGTCGGTTCAATGACTTCTCCTCAGTTCGAGCAAAAACCATGACAATCAATCGAACTTCTTCTGAAATTGCAGCTGCAGAAAAAGGCCAAGAGTATCGACGAGGAATTGTGGCTGTGCAGCCACAAACATGAATTTGATTTGATTGCAGGCACTTTGCCCTGCCCGATATAAGCGTTTCAGCGGTAAGCTTTTGCCTCCTGTCTAATGCCTTCATTGTGTCTGCATATATATGGTTTTTGCAAAGGGATTCGATTCCTAGTAAACCTCGCATGTAATTTCTGACAATAGCCACGAGATCCAGCAACCCTCTGGGTATTCTAATAATTTATTTGTGGTTATAGCGCCCCACACCAGGTGCTGTCGATCAAAGTTATCTATTTATTTCAATTAAATTGGAGAATATTTCCACAGCTTCGAACGGTTCAGCAGCTTAAATGCAGTTTCAAGTACAGTTCATTGGAGAGCTTGTCAGCCCCTAAATGTGTGTAGAAAATGAAATCACAAAACAATGCCTGACCACAAAATTGTTGATAACGCCACTGAGCACACAATATTATACATATTTAATGCGCTTTGCGGGACGCTCGCCATGCCCCATTGTTCCCTTTAGGAGGACGAATGATGTGGGAGCTGGTCCGTTGATGGACCTGGGGAAAGCCGCTTAAAATATTTTCCTGCCACACGGAGATGCAGTGGAGATGTTTGCCTTTGCTTTCATTCCTGCCTCGGCAGCTGCTGTTGTTGTTGTTGCTGATGGCATTTCGCTGATTTAATATTTAGCACGCCTGGACACTCCCCAACCCCTGGGCAACAGCCAGAGCGAGCATCCCCTCTGGCATGACGCCTTAGTAAAATTTTAATGCGCTTTTGATGATGGCCATAAAATGGCAAAACAAAATGCATGGCGGGCGGTTGTGCGGCACATAGTGGGCGACTGCGGGGCGGGGTGGTATGCATGCGAATCTCTGCTCTAGATAAAATATTAATTTATTTTTTGCCCCCCAAACCCGCTTGTCCTTTTTCGCAGCATTCTTTGTGGGTGGGGGTGTGGTGTGGGGTGTGGTGTGGCGCCTTGTCCCGCGGCCAGTCCGAACAAGTTATAGTGCCTCATAAAATGCCACGTAGCTCGTACGATATGTATCGCTTGGAAAGCACGACTCTTATATTTTAAATAACTGTTTCATGGCACAAAAAGTGCAGCACCCAATACCCCGCCACCGCCACCGCACCCACACCCACAGCCCGTGAAAGCCACACACTCTGCTGTTTGCTGTTTTATTAATACTTTCATTTGGGATGCGGTTTATTTGTTTCTCCTCGTCCTCTCTCTCTCTCTCTCTGGCAGCCTTCTTGTGGATTAGTTTTTTAATTTCCACAGCTCGTGAAATGCTGAACTTTTTGATATTGCAGCCCAGCCCCTGCGCTCCCTCGTGTAGGATTTAAGCGCGTCTCTCCGCCTTGTATGGCGCAATTCTGTCGGCTAAAGCAGCAAAGCAAAGTCCTCAATCAGTCCAAGGAATGTGGAGTGACTCGAACGCAACTGTACTTTATTATGGAATACTCTGGAGAGCCTTTTGGCACTTCCGTTTCCCCCTAGAGTTTGTCTAATCAGCTCCATTTCGTACATAATCATTCAGGGATGCCTGCAACTCTCACCCTCACCATCCCGCTCCCACACTCACTTTTTCTCTTTCTCTGTCTGCCAATCCCAATACCATTCGCCTAATGGGCTCGAATTGCCAGCCAACAATGACCGAACTGAGTCGACTATCCGCATCCCTTTCCTAGCGTTGGGTTCGAGGCGCTCCAAGGCAAAGTCCTGGTGTCTCTCTGCTGCCATCAGAGGGCACGCGCCTCATTTATTCAATAAGCTGCTCTCATAAACAAGAGTAATTTTTCCCGGACCCCACCTCCCTTATTTGCACTTTCGCTGGCTGGCTGGCGACGCTTTTGACTTGCTCGATGATTACGCTATTTACAATAATTGCAGACATTTCGTGCTCCGTCGTCTCTTGCTATCTCCTTCGTTCTCGAACTGTGCTTCTCTCTCTCTCTCTCTCTATTTCGCTCTGCCTCTATGTTGAACTATGCCTGTCCTGTCCTGTCCTTGTCCTGCTTTAGGACCCTGTGCAAATCGCATTAAATGCAGCTTCAAAAACGAATTGTAGAATGTCGTTGCAGATGAAAATGAGCGAGAAAACGTATTTTCTCTGAGCCCCCCTTGTCACCCTGTCCCACTGCCTTCACTATCTTTCTCTTTCGCGCACTTCCACTTCCTTCTGCAACTTGCACTCCACTTTCCGCACTCTGGCCAGCATTTCTATGCAGTAGAATGGCGCACTATCCCAGCTATAAAGCGCAGTGTGCACACAAAAACTAATTAGAAAACTTTTGCGGTTGATAGAGGCAGTGGCAGAATCGTCGAGCGGGCGTGCGGGAAGTGTTAAGTGTGTGCAGAGCGCGAGGGGAATGTAGTGGAAAAAAAAAAAAAGAAAGCAGCTGCATTAATAATTAAGTAATAGTACACACACACACACAGACATCCACAATCATGGAGCGCAGCGAGAGTGTGTGAGGGCGATGGAGCGGAAAAGTGAGAAAATGATTCATATAACAGTTCCACCACAGCTGGAAAAACGAGTAAAAAGCGAGGAGAACTCGTAACTGTGTCAGTGGCAGTGAAGGCTAATACTCGTATGGCTTACACTTCCAGTTCCAGCTCCTTCTCCTGGAATAGCAGTCCGAAAGGAGCCAATTTCATAGAGTCGTATGTACACTATGTGGGTACTGCTTAAGGAACCGTTTGATCTATGCTAAATGGCCCTGGTTGGCTTCCGTCCAATCATTTTGGGGAATTGTGAAATTTGCATAGGCTAAAAGTTCACCCCGCCCGTTCATCAGACCCCTGAATATTGCTGTATGTAATGCAAATCAATGTGAAAAGTTTTCGGCACGCTTCAAAATTTCATGAGCCATCGGACTTATCGATGAATTTCATGAATAACAAAATGCTGCCAGAGAGACAAAAGCCGCTTAGGCACTGGCTCCTTCCGCTAAGCTCATAGAAATGTAGAGAGATGGCGAAGTGGATGGGGGTGTAGGGGTGTGGAGGGGGCAGAACAAATTGAACATTTAACCCATTACAACATGACAAGCGCCCCTCAAAGAACCCCCAAAAGCCTTCCTCCATCGAATTTCTCGACTATTTTGCCAGTGAAATAAATAAACGGAACTCAGAGATAGCGCGACAGTGTATGAGGGAGGGGAGTGTAAGGGAGATTGTGTGGGGAGAAAAGGGAAAATTTGGCAGCTTAAATTTTCCATAAATTTCCATGGCAACGACCAATGCTCATTATAATTTGCCATCAATTCTCCGAACATAAACCAGCCCAGACGAGCAAATTCCTTATTTTTCTGCGCCATTCTTGTTGGCCTAGACCTGGCACGCCCCCTGGCTTTGGCCGCGCCCCCTCTGCACACTCGAAACTCATTAACGTAATTTTCGAAAATTTATGAATGTTAATTGGGAAATTTCTTTGGCATAGGCGAGCTGAGGCAAGTGCTTATTAAATTATGCTAATGAGTTCTTGAGCCCCACAGACCTATCCTGTAAGAAACTCACGCCGCCTTCTTTGGATTTTGCGGGGGGTGCGGGAGCAGCCAAATGAGAAATTCCAATTATTTCAGACAAAAAACACAAATGAAATGGAGTTGCTCTGGGAACAGTGCAGTCAACAGTGCTGTGGCGTACGAAAGAACAAAGCCATGCAAAGCCATGAAAGGACACATGGACTATGCCATTCGTTTCAATTTGGTCAGAGGCAAACAAGCCGTCCACACACACTCTATCACCATCTGTATCTGCTCTCAATTAGTTGTGACAATACTCACAGATGGTATTTACTTGCAGCACGCCTGTGACCTTGCCGCCAAGGCTGCTGGCAGTGTAAATTTTAAATTTTAATTTGGCGCTTAAATCTATCGATAACTCTTACTGACTCGAATCCGTTTTCTTGCAGGATGTCTTGCACAAAATCTGTCATCCACATGGCCAAGTGCTGCGCATTGTCATCTTCAAAAAGAATGGAGTCCAGGCCATGGTAGAGTTCGACAACCTGGATGCGGCCACACGGGCGCGCGAGAATCTGAATGGAGCCGACATCTATGCCGGCTGCTGCACTTTGAAAATTGATTATGCCAAGGTAAGATTGATCTATCGCTTGGATCCGATATCATAACCCTCTCTCTCTCTATACATATATATATTCTGCTATATTCTATTACCATTTGCAGCCAGAGAAATTGAATGTGTATAAGAACGAGCCCGACACCAGCTGGGACTATACGCTGAGCACAGGTGAGATTCTACCAAGTGCGTTCACATTTTTTACTACTTTTTTCCCCCTCCTAAAAGAAATAGCCTCTAAGTGATGCACCTATACATACATCCACACAGCAGCACCCACACACACACACACACACCTGTCATAGAAACTTGCATTGCCCACATATATACACACATTTATACGCACTACACACACACACACTCACAACACGGAGAGATACTGATTGCTTTTTGTGTCGCTCTTGAGCGCGTCCAAATCTACTGTAGAAATGTGCCCAGTGTTGTGCCCCGCTGTGATGGCAATTAGTGCCGTGCCGCCTATAGAACTGTTTTTTTGGTTATCCACATACTTGAATTTTAATTGGCCCAACCATCGCCAGCTCTCTGATGCAAGTTGCCTGATGCACTGATACGTGGCGTATGCGCATTTTCTTATGCTGCTTCATCTCACGTTGTTGCCCGAAGCGTTTCTGTAATCCTGTAATCCTTTTATTAACAATTTTTGCCGCTTCAAAGTTTTAACCGTACCCTCAGGCGTATACTTAATGTCTTAACGAACACTCAGACACGAGGAGGAGACCGCATCATCATCATCATCATCATAATGTGGCATCTGGCACAACATTGCCACCACCACCACGGCCGCCCACGTCCAAGCATAGTGCCACCTGTTTGTCTCTCTCAGTGCCGCCCCAATCGCACAGCCCCAGCCACAGCCACTCCCACTCCCACTGTCACTACTAGTGCCACTCCACTCCACTCCTCCTTCTTCTCTCAACTTGCCCCGCCACTGCGCATTTCACATGTTCTCAGTGCTTATGACAGGCGACAAAGTTGCGCATTAAATGCCATTTTTAATTTGTATATTTCACTTTGAATAAAAATGAAATTAAATGCTTTTGCCCCGGTTTTCCGCTCTCTTGTTCTCCCGACTCGACTCGACTCGACTACGACACTCGTCTGGGGCAGACAGCGAGGCGACGACACTGTCAACGTTGTCATCCTTGTCGTTGTTGTTCGGCGTTGTCCGTGCAACGAGCAATTTGTAGCTGGAAGAGGTCGACAGACGGGTAACATCAAAAGGCCGACAAACAGAGCCACCAGCGGATCCTGTCCCGTCCAGGCCAACGCACTGTTAATGCTCTTGTTGCCGCTGCTGGTGTTGCCATGGCAAACTGTCAACGTTGCCGCAACCACTGCCACAGCAACGGCTGCAACTGTGACTGGCTGGTAGCGCGGGGATAAGGCAGAATGACCAAAGCCACAATAACTCAGACAGCCACGTTTTTTCAATGGACAGACAGACACAAAGTTTGGCTGCTGCTGTTGCGGATGCTCCTCCTCTTCCTTCTCCTCCTGTTCCGCCTCGCCCGGCTACAAGGCAACAGGACCGATCCGATGCATTTATCTGCCTCGTTGGATTGCCGTTTACTTTTGGTGTTGTCTGGTGGCAGCCGTAGTTTGTTTGCACTGGCATTTGCATGCCACATCCAGCGCTCTGTTCCGATCCCTCCTCTGCCACAGTGTGCTCGCTCTGGCCACAAACGGATGAGCCTGAGCCTCTGCTGAGCTGGGTCCATTCGCCAGCCAGCCAGCCAGCAATCCAGGCAGCCTCCCATCAATGAATGGCACAGAACTGAATGAACTTGGATCCTGTCTGTCGGGCCGCTGGAAATGGAGGAGGCGTGGGCGGAGATGTGTAGCTAGTAGCTACATCATCATTGTCATGTGGGCGTAGACCGGGACAGTGATGGTGGGGCATGTAAATTAGACCTGGGACCATACACAGAACGAACAGAAAGCAGGAGATGCGTTCCATTCTTTGTGGTTGATGATGGTTCAACTGGCGGGCATCCCATCCAAAGGCTTCAATGGATTTGAGTGCATGGCAGGTGGAAACTGTCGCTTTTTCCCACACTATCCCTGTGGTTGGCTAATTGAACGGATATGGGTGCTGGGAGAGTTTCTGCAATCGATCGAACATGACCATGCAAGTTGCTTGGCCATTCGATGGTCTGCTCTGCGAATCGGCTATGGATATTTCCATTGAAAAATATACATTGATTTAATTTGAAATCATCGTTGGAGGGTGACAATCCACGCCCACAACTTGGGTTGAACGTCAGCTTCGTCCTGAATTATTGTCTTAACAATAATAACAAGCGGACAAAGCAAACAACGGACAAAGAACAGAGTGGACGGTGGCACAGGAGGAAAAACCAGAAGGCAAGTGGAGTGAAGTGAGGAAAGTTAAATATAAAGTGGAAAATGCAAACCTAATATTTGCATAAGATTTTCACTCGCCCTCTGTGAAGCGTCTCCCTATCCTTTTTTGTAGCTGCCTTTCCCTTACCTTTTCCCGGCAATCGATACAAAATGCCAGCACGTGAAGGCGGCTGGCGCTGGCAGTGGCAGTGTCCTACTAACTGAGCCACCGCCTTGGGTAAACAAGGTCCCTCCCCCCATTCTGTTCCGCTTGGCCAAAAAAGCATTCGAAATGACTGGCACTGGCCGAACCGTCCAAAGTAGCAAAGAAGTTTTTAACAAGTTGACTTGAGTGCTAAACCACCCAGTCACCCAACCACCCAACCACCCAGCCACCCAGCCGTTTCCCGTCACAAGGAAGCATCTTACCGTAGCTCTGCAGTGGCTCCAGCTCCTACTGCAGCTCAAAACTTCATCAAGAACATACCGAAAATTTGTATTTGCATTTGCATTTGACAACCGCGTGGCTGCCACAGTTGCCACCGATGCCACCGATGCGGCTCGTCCTAGTCCTTGTCCTCCATCGTCATCCTGCTGCATATTTTAAGGGATATTTACAGTGGTGGGATGGTGATGGGGTCCCCCCCTCCGATCCCTCCTCCACCGTCTATCCTGCATTCTGTCTGTTCGCGTTTTGTTAATTTTCTACTCATTTTGCTGTCATCCTCTCGGGCTGCGTCTTGCGGCTGTGTCGGTTATCCTTGCCCCGGCTGCAGATGGATTCATGCTCATCACAAGTCGCCTTTTCCTTCGTGTTGTCACGCGATGTTCTCTTGCTATGTTCGCCCTTCTACCCTCCCTCTGCCATCGCCCAACGCCCATCGCCTCCCCGTTGTTCTTTATTTGATTGCAAATTGTTTTTGCTCATCCTTCCCACCGCCCCACCCTTGCTTGGGTTCTGTTTTAGCTCAAGGACGTTCGATTTTTTTTTTTTTGTTCCTGCATTTTTCCCCACCTTAATGGAGCCAGCGAGACTTGACAAACCTACGTGAATTCTCATACGCTTAGGGAATGCGATTTTCCCTTCCGTTTGCCCATCGCCCTGATGCAAAGTGACAGTTTCGTTTTGCCGGATAGTTTGTCTCCGAGTTAATTTGGCTTGTGCTGAGGAATAGTGTTCGCTTGAAATTGATTAGAGACGATTTGCTGGGCGAATGGTGCAGCAAATTGCAGCTTAGATCTGGTTATGTTCGGCGACTCGCAAGATTATCTGGTAGCTGGCCAAAATGATGGCCCATTTGCCAATTTCATGTATTTCTTTGGGCTCCCTGATTGCGTAGACACAGATATACAGCCGCAAGGAACCGGGAAATAATTAACCACAGAATGAGTGCTCGGCTCGGCTCGGCTCCCAGGGGTCCCCAAAAACGTGCACCGTAATGGCAGTCATTATTTATTTTATTTCCGAATGCACGAAAAGAGCAGCAAAATAACAATCATGCCAAAAACAGGACAGGGAATGGCGGAATTAGGTAGCAGAAATTTCAATAAAAGGCGAGACACAAATAAAACAAGACAAAGGACAAACGAAGCGAGACGGAAACGCAACGGAAATGCCAAATGCCATAAAATGGAGAGTGAGAGGGGGAGACGCCCACGAAGGGTCTGCTGGGTTCTTTGGTCCTTGGAAGTGGGACAACTGAAGTTGAATATAAAACATGACAAAACTATTTCATGTTTACGATTGAATTATGTACGAGTCTACCTCGTAATCCTCGCAGTTCTCTCAGCTGAGGTGCCACAGCTCCATGCCCCCAGAAGGATGTCTCCCTATGGCACAACAATCGAATTAAATGCGCATAAATTATTCATACATTCATACAGTCTCGGTCTCTGGCCCACATGCAAATCACGTTGGCAACCCTCGCCCGCGCTGGGCGAGCCCATGGGCGTGTGTGTGTCACCGTGGCAACTCCGTTCTTCCCAGTGATTTCAATTATGGCTAGAGTTTTCGATGCTGCCGCATTCTTATTTATTTAAATTGCATTCGAATAACTTTCCCCTTCGCTTTCGCTTTCTTTATCCCATATCAACATTGGATTTTCCCTAGTCCTGGGCTCTCTGAAAGCTCTGCCTTCGGTGCCTCGGTGGGGTTGTTTATTTTTATGACACAACGATATCTAACAGTGTCTCTATTGTGTGTGTGTGTGTGTGTGTGTCTCCTTCGGCCTCACTGCCTTGCCTGCTGATTATTTTCGTTTTATCTTGAGCCATGCGCCATTTTGGACCCCCAATTTGTTTTTAGTGCCCTCCATATGCTGCTGCCATTCAATGTGTGTGTGTTTATTTGTGTGTGTGTCTGTCTCTGACATTCTGGGCTCCCCCCCCCCTGCCATACCCATCAAATTCGTTGTAATTATAACGGTTTACTTTTTCAGCATGGTTTATTTAATGCCCAAAAAACCCAGCGAAAACTTCATGTAATCAGTGTGAATAATTTGTGGCTGTTGAGCGCCTGATCTGATATGGGCTTTTATTTGCAGGAACCCTTGCCTCTCTCCCAGTCCTCTCTCAGTACCCGCCCGTGCCAGTCCCAGCCCCATGGCCCACCATGATGCCACATTTACGAGTATGTGCGACATTATGTCTTGTCTGTGCAATTGCGTGGACCTCACTCATTTAGAAGCAATTAAAATGGCTTTCATTGCTGCCCACATAATGTCCAGGGCCGGCTTTTGGGGCCTAGGCCATACATTATGAGAGCCCATGCCACCCCAGTGGCCCATTTGCCGGAGTGACACGGGATGAGATGATAGCTTGACATTTCCGAATGTTTCGGCATCATCGGCATCATCATTATCAGTTCTGCTGGCAGGGATGGGGCAATGATTGAGTCTGGAGTCGAGCCTTGGTTAATTTTAGGAAAACATTTGCACTGCAAGAGGCTTCGCCACACACACACACCCACACACGCACACGCATTGCCCCGCCTCAGCCACTTTATTTTCCTGATCTTTAGAGTAAATCATTATGACAGCACAGCGTCGCCCACTCACCCATTATACATTATCCACACTCGCATACGCATAAGCATAAGCATAAGCATACACGGCCTGGATGGAGGGTCTCGATACATACACACACACACCACACACACACGTACATACATATATACATGCATATGTACATACATACATATATGTAATATCGTATACTTAAACCTAGCTAAGCTTTACATAGGAATATACGAATGATCTCCAGCCAGCCACATACTACTACTGCTACTACTACTAGTACATAACTTTGACAACCCATGGGAAAATATTCTACGATAGCAACCATATTGTGCTTCTAGTGAAAATACACTGTAATGTTCTTGAATGGGGTTTCATTTTCGTTAAGTTTTCATTTGTTCATTTGTTTTCGTTCAAAAATATCTCTGATTCAGTGAATTAAAGTGATCAAAACAAAATCAAAGCAGCTCAATCCTCAACGATCTCAGCACAACTGCAGCAACAGCAACAGCAACAACAGCAACACAATACCAACACATGAAAAGCGTCTTACTAAACCTAAACCTACAACAACAACAGCAACAACAAAAACAGCAACAAAAACCTAAAAAGAAACACCAAACCCGAAAAAAAACAACCAATTAACAAAGATATAGAGATATATACATTGCTAAAAACTACTAAAAACCTACAATATGAAACACACTTGTAAAATACGATATGCCCAACCAGAACACAACATTGAAACATTGTGTAACTCTCTTGGTCTTAGCCAAGAATCACCACCACAACCACAACAGCCACATCAAGCCAGCAACAACAGCCACCAAAGAGAGAGTCTCTGCTTAAAAACCATTTAACCGAAGCGAAGAGACAATTCAACAGAAACAACAGCCAAATCAATATGCAGAACAGAACAAACATTAATAACCAAAAACCAACAAAAAACCAGAAACAGAAAACAGAAACACCCCTGCACCAATTTGTACAAAGAGAGCTACAGAAGAGAGAGAGCATGAAAACGGGGCAACCTGGTTGGAGTGTCAGTGTCCTTAGCATAATAAACCCACCAATCACTAACAACAGACTTCGACTAAAAAAATATATATATATACCTACAATACATAGATATACTGTTTACAAAACAATGCGTGTTTTTTTTTTTTTTTTGGAATTTTGTTTAATGATTTGTTTTATTTTTGCAACAGTCTGTCGAGTAACTCGAATAACCCCAATAACAGCTCCAAGAACTACAGCAACACAATCGGATAAAGCTTAGATTTAAAACCGTATATACCAAAAACTGAATACTGAATACGAGTAGCAGTGCGCATAGATTAACCCAATCTATCCACCATCCACTGCGTGCGGTCAGAACAACTCTCCATCCTCCAACCATGCCTTTAACCCGTGCAAACTTGAACCTCTGCCTGCCTTGCCTGCCACGCCATCCGAACTAATCTCGAACCAACAATACAATACTAACCCCCCAGTATCCAAGCCAAGTGAAAGTACAGCAGTAATCTAATACTATTGAAAAAAAAAAAAACAACTTGCTAATACCTTTTGTTGTGTTTTTGTGTGCGTCTCTGGGTGCGTTTAAAGTTCCCGAACCAATATATATGTATATATATATATATTTATATATATATATATGTAGATATTGTCCCCAAAAGTATTACAACTACAACAACAATTACTTACAATTACTACAACAACAACAGCTACAACAACAACAGAATGCAACCAACAACAACAACAAAATATAATATAATATCTCTGCAAGAATGCACCAAAAATTCAAGAAAACTCAAAGTTTGAAAATTCTTTTGAAAAAACCATTCAATTTTATGCAAGCTATACAACAAATCAATAAAAATATAAATATATATAGAACCAAAAAAAAAAGTAAAACCAAAATTCAAAAACCACGAAAATGCTAAAAAAAAAATACAAAAGAAAATATATAGATATTTATATATATATAAATAAAACTCTTTGGGCAGGACCAAAAGCATCACAACAAATACCGAAACTTTGCAAGAATTCTCACTGTCTGTCTCTCTCTTTCTCTCTATCTATCTCTCTCTCTCTCACTCAAAATAAGTAAAAACAAAAAAAAAACCCAGTAAAAAATCAGTAAAATATCACAACCAACACTATCTACTATCTATCTCTATCTCGCTTGTGTTTGTCTGTGTGCAGGAGAGATGCAGATGCAGATGCATGGCACGGGCAGCGACACCGACGCATCCAGAATGGTTGTTGTTGGACTTGATCTTGATGATGATATGGATAATATGGATGATGTGGATGAAGGTGATGAGGATATGGATATGGATATGGAGAATATCGAAGAGGATAAGGATGAGCAGAGGCAGCTAAACATCGCGGGATCAAAATCAAAGCTTAGCTCCTCCACTACTACCATCCTAACAGATACTACCAGAACTACCAATACCGCTACTACTACTACTGCTAGTACTAGTACTACTACTGTCACTACAGCCCCAGCAATTAGTAGTCGTTATAAGCCGAAATCGTATTTGAACAGATCCTTGAAATGTTGTTTGACTGCCGGCTGAGGCAAAACGCAAAAGTTTTTGAATTTTGTTGCATAAAACTGAAACCAATTGAGAACCGATACCATCGGAGAATCATGATATATGTACGGTATGTACATACTATGTACCTGCATACATATGTACATATATGTTGGCAAATGTGGTTGTTGCTGTGCCTGATGTGTTGACTGACAATCCGACGTACAAAATGAGAGAGAACCCCACAAGATAAATCAAATCAAAATCAAAATAGAACTATTTGCTAAATCCATTATTATATATTATATATACATATGCATAATATATATATATATATAGTATAATTTTTGTTCTATTTTGTCATATACCATGAACCACAAATTTCAATTCAAACTTGAATTTTATTTAATTTATTCACAATTTTACCATTGGGATCTGTTCAAAGCTATGTAAGCCCTAGCCTATATACCATTCTCGTGTTATTATTGCTACTGATTCCGGGGCATGTAATATGTATAGTGAGTGGTATTAGTCGGTCGGTACGAGTATGTATGTCTTGTCTGTACGAGTAGTTCCCGTTCCCTTCGCCTCCGCCACCGCCTCCGCCACTGCATCCTGCTCCGCCGGTCACAAGCCTCCCATTTGTGACCGGGGAGTGCGTGCGGGGCAATACAATGTATCGTAACAGATGAGTGGTGGCACGGAGAAGAGAGGCGTCGGCGTCTCAACTACGCAGCGACTGTGCCGGAGGTGAGTCAGTTGAAGCACTCTAATCTAACTCTATGTCTAAGTACCCATACAATTTCATAGCTTGTAAGTGCCAAAACGATCCGATCCCAACGAGCAACTGTCAAATCTAAGCACAATCTGAGAATTACTCTCCCAATATACGTTTAAATGTATTGTATAAGACTTGAATGATAATTCCATTTATGGAATTAATGGATTGGGATCCTTTTCTGGTTCACATGGGTGGATGAATGTATAGATGTGTGTGTGTGTGTGTGTGTGATTCCATCTCCCAAGACCATAAAAAAAAATAAACTTACCGAATCGGTAATCGGTATACGGCAGTCGACAAGCGATGTAAATCATTAGCCCATTTTGCCATAAAAAGTCAATAAAACAAACGCAAAATGCTATACATAAAAATTAATTGCACCACGCTGGCCAAAACATAACAATTTGGCAATGGCAGGGGTTGGGGTTGCTGTTGGCGTAGGGGGCTTTGGGGCTGGTTCTGGGGCTTGAGCTGGGGGCAATCAACAGCGAAAATAAGTAAATAAATATATTTGAAACAGGTTCTGAACAACTCGTCGGACCATTAGCTATACGAGTATGCATTTATTGGGGTCGCCATTGAATGATTGGCTGCTGTTGCTGCTGGCTCGGTTTGGTCAGGCACCGGACTAGAAGTTGGCCCTGAAACATTGACAGTGCACTCGGACGGAGCGTGTGAATGGTCTTGCGAAAGTGTGCCAGAACCAACCTGACCATATAAATACATAAATATGCACATACATGCATATAGACACACACACACATCGGTGGGGGGTTATGTTATCTTGATCTATTCCACGCTAGATGGCTAGATGGCCCTCTCTGCCATTCTCCCTGTCTATGTCTTTTGTCTCTCGTAAATTGCTCGATAATCTTGTACAAAAAGCTCTTGATTTATGTGGCTGTCGCCTTTTATCTCATCTGGTGACGTATTTGTTGGCGGTGTACGGAAAGGGGAGGAGGTGCGTGATCTCTTCATTTCGCTAAAATGTTCTGCTGTCATAAATTAATCCACTTTAGATGTTGTGTTAAAGAAGCATTTGGGCCTTTCGGCATTTATTTCTTGTTTCTTTTTGAATGAATATTATTATTCGAACGCGACGCCTTCCGACGTCCTATTCCTCCCTCGTTCCTGTAGCCTCGCTCGTATGACTCTGACCTGCCTCAACTCTGAAATCCAATTGGTTGTGTGTGGTTTGCCTTCCTCCGTACTTTACTATATTTTATGTGTATATAAAACCTGATTCATTGGCATTCAAGGCAATGAACAAGAGCAGCTGAGGGAGCAGCTGAACAGACGGGAACATTGGCGTGAATCTGAATTTATTTCCATGTGTTACCTTTTCTTCTTGCCGGGAATATGGCGCAATCTTGCAGCTGTCCCATATGGTCTAGTGGCTAGGATATCTGGCTTTCACCCAGAAGGCCCGGGTTCGATTCCCGGTATGGGAAGATATTCTTTTTTTTATCATCTATTTGTTCTCATTTTTTTGTCGTTTTTCTTTTTGTTATATCTGTGGGTCAAGCACACACACACACACACCAGACACGAAATGTACACTGAGAACAATAGTGTTTGCCTAGTTAGCATTTAGTACAAGCAACCAAACGAATGAAAATCACAATCGCGAGGATGAGAATGTTAATGAAGAAACATCGCCTACACAGCATACACACACCACAACAATGATAACAAGCAATCAATCAATCAACAACCAAACAACAACCAATCAACAATCAAACAACCAAACAAACAACCAAACAACAACCAACCAACCAACCAACCAATCTACAACTACAAACCCAGCAAAACCAAACCCAAACAGAAATTCAACCAATTTGTGGAAACATTTATCACGCGCAATCTGTTTGCAATTTGCTCTTGTCTCATTTCAGTTAAGGATATCGGAAATGGTCGCTCGCCATTACTGCAGGAGCCTCTATACGGTACACGACCTCAGCCCTACAGTGAGTAGAAGGCGCCTATTCATTTGTAGTTTCTGTTTAGCTGACAAATGTTGTACCCCACTCCCTACCCCCTACCACAAAACAAACTATTTATCTATCCATCCATCCGCCTGACCATCCATACAGCCAACAGCAAGCCCCCCAAATTTCACAACTACCCAAAAATTCAGTCATGTTTTCTAAAAAAACCCAAATGATATTGGTGTGTGTGTGTGTGTTTCTGTTTGCTTAAATATTTCAATTATTTATACGTTTCGTTGTTTGTTTGTTTGTTTCGATGTGTTTACACATTTGGGTATGCATACATACATATACATATGTATGTACCTACACGAATATCCGTTTGGAATGTCTCTAGAAAATCAGTCTGACCTGACCTTTCGCCCCAGCCTTTCTATCACTTATGCAGCAGCAGAGAACACAGAACACAGAACGAATGTTCGCCGAACACCTGGCTGGGGAAAAGTTTTCTCTAATTGCTGCCACTTACGGTGCAATCATTACAGTTTTTCATCTTTTCCACGAATAGCCTTTTGCGTCCTGGCGACATATGTGCAATTAAGAGCAAAAGGAAAAAAAAGAAAATCTCATCCTAATTAACTAGGTTATGAGACCCCGACCGACACACACTCTCGACCCACTTTTCGTGCACCTCGCAATTCCATTAACAGGAATGAGTGTGGCGGGGAGGGGATGGAGACAACTTTTGAGTCAACAAATAATCGAATGCTAGACGAGTCAGGGCCCTCAAACGTGACTGGGCGTGGATGGGTGTGTGTGTGTGTTTGTGTGTGTGTGTCTGGGACAGGACATCCAAAGCGAAAGCGACCAGCAGCCCGCCGTCTTGAGTGTTTGCCAATTGCCTTGCAGAAAATTGCCTGGTGTCAACGCCAGAGAACTGCAAAGGAAATGAGATATGTAAGAAGTGGGAAGTGGGGAAATGGGAAATGGGAGGAGAGCCTGGCTTGGCTCAATATTGTTCGAAGAACATGTGTCTTCATTTCGTTGTGGACTTTGTGGCCTGTCGAAACCCCCTACCCCAATTCTCGCCCCATTCTACTTGGCAATCGATTCGTTTTCCACCGCTCTCTTTGCAAAGCGGAAAATTAATTGATTTTTTATGGCATTTCAGGCATTTCCAGCATTTAAATTTCAATTGCGAGAATCCAAGTGTGAAATTCCCACCGAAAGCCAACTGAATTGTTTGCTTCAAATTGGCTGGAAGGCAGAGAAAGTTCTCTTCTGTGTGTATTTCTTGGCAATAATGATAAATGTCGGCTGCCACAATTCAAGAGAAATAATCCAGCGCACAGGGCCGAGAATTCGATATGAAATTAATCCCTTAATTAAGGCTCTTCAGGCTTAATCAGAACGGACTTGTATTTTCCCCCTACACTTTATTACTTATCGATCTTTGGGTAAAACTTTTCCCACCTACCCACCCACTTACACAGGACAGAACTGAAGGAAACTGAACGCCTCAAGGACGCATCTAGTTACAACTTTTGCATTATCTAAAAACAGCAAACTATAAACTAAAAAAAAACTGCCTCTACTCCTGCTACTCCTGCTGCTCTGCTGCCTTCTGGTTATCAAAACTTATGTAACCTGGCCCCGGGGCGCTGCTTGGTGCTCGTTTATAATTTTAGCCAGACCAAAATCCCTGCGCCCTGCCCACAGTTGATGTTTAATTTTCTGCGTAAATAAGATTTGGAATTGGTTTGCTTTTGCTTTTGCATTAGGCCAGGCATAAAGTTTTCCACACCGAAACAACAATTGCTGGAACTTGCCTGGGATGTGGCTTCCATTGCTGCTGCTTCTGGTGCTGTTGCTATTCCTTTTGCCTGAGTTGTCTGGTTGGGGCTTTGGGGACAAACTGATGCAGAAGATTAAGTAAAAATCCGTCTCTAACTGATGCTTGGCTGCTGCTTTTAATTGCATTTTACGCAAAAGTTTAAGTTCTCGTCGTTGCCTAGGTTTCAATTAGGGTCTTGGGGGTTGGCTTCTATCTCTGGACGGGGGACACAAATCCAAACCCGAGCCTGAACCCCACACCCAACCACCCTATGCGAAGTTTCTTTACAACAAATACTGTGGGGAGTTGGAAGAACTTTTGGCCATTCGCCAGTTGCTTCTTTTAGTGGTTATACCCTGGCATTACCGTAGGCATTAGTATTTTGTGTCAGTTGTATGCCACGCAGGAAGTGACGGCCTCTCCGAGTCTTAATTCATAGATGTGTGCAAGGGTATCCGAAGCTTCGAGCACTGAATAGACACTTCCGTTTCCTTATAATTTTTTGTTTTCTTTCTTGGGAGTTATTTCGTTGATTTGGCGATAGTAAAAGCATGGAAGTAGTCTCGGATTCTGCTCGGGAACCCTTCGGAGTACGCCCCATCTCTTCCCCATTTCGAGCTGAGAAACTTTCACAACCAAATTTGGTTCATTGTTCTGTTTGTTTGATTATTGGCCCTGGCCACGGCATTTGGCATTGTACAGGCCACCCCTGGGTTGGCATTCCTGGTCGCTGGAATAAAGTTGTACTTTGCTTCCAGCTGAAAAGTCGAAATTCAATTGATTCGAGAGGGGGTAGAAGATACGGACAGAGACAGATACGAGCACTGAGTGTAGATAAAGGGGAGAGTTCAAAGTGTAATGGATTCATTGGGTTTGTTTTCTGTTTTATTCTATTTTTATTGTAATTTTCTCCCCCCTTTTTGTTGGTTGCATGTTTGGTTGTCGGTTGTTGGCATGCCTCGGGCCAAATAAATGTGGTTAAGCGCTGTGGAGAATACATATGTATATATGAATGTATGCTTCGTGTTGGTAAATATTCTCCTATGTTCTTGTTTTATTTTATTTTGTTTTGTGCAATTTGTTGCTTCGTACTTTTCCAAGCTAATTTTAATGGTAAATGGAATTGAGTTGTTGGAATTTTTATTGCACCCGCACCTTCAGTGTGTATCCCCAAGTCTGCCCCTCAAATCACTGGTTTTTCTCACCCGAATGTTGACGCTGTCCCTGTGCCAAATGAGTTGATGCATAGTTGATCAGACGTTGCTTTTCCTTTTGTCAATTTGTTGCTGGCTTACGTGTTTGGGCTCCCATGGCTAATCAGAAAATAACACCAGGCGGGATCTCAGCTGCACTTATTATGGAAACGTCGGAGAAGCACAGCAGGCCGGAGTGGAGTTCTCGACGATTCAATTCATTGGGGCTTTGCTTTTGTAGCCAGTTTTCCTTGGCCGGCTGCCTAATAAGGATCCTTGGGGAAATTATGATGAGCAGAATTCAATTTTGTGTTTAATTTGAAGCGAATCCGTTTCGTTCTCGGAATTACATTTTCTTACTTTTCCTTAAAAAATAATCAAATATGCGCTCTCCACCAACTGTCGGCCTTTGTTTAGGCCACGCCAAGTGTTCATTTTTCTGAGCCATTTTCGTCAAGTTTACGTGACCCGCTCACAAAATGCAAATTTGTTGGTTCCTTTGTTTTGGCTTTGCTTTTATATTTAAAAAAAAATGTACGTATATATTTTATATGTATGCAGCTCCCTTTTTCTTTCTCTATGTGACTTTCCTGCAGACCCGACGTTTTTTTTTTGTTTTTTAACCACAATGAGCGCTTTTCATTATTCGCTGCGAAAAACATTTGCCTTTTTCCTTTCATTATTTGATTATGCTTTGCCGCTGCATAAAAAAGAATTTTTAATTTTTCCACAAAGTTTTTGTTTCCCCTCTTCTTCCTGCTGCTCTGCAAGCAAATGAAATGCTTAAGTGATTTTTTATTAAAAAGTTTACTTTTTAATCTGATGTGCGAGGTCTCCGCCCCACCCCCCACTTTATTTATGTTTTTTTTGTGTGCCCTTCTTTGTTTTTTTTTTTTTGCATAATTTGTTGCTGTGCGGTTTGTGTCTTCTAGCATATGCCAGCGGGGTTCATTAAAATGTTTATTTTTTGTGGCACGAAGCCCTTGCCAGTAAACGAACGGCAACTGTCCGGCCACTGTGTTAATTAGCATACGGGCCGAGCGAGGCGATCGTTTTAGCTGCTCCAGAAAAGTATGCTAGGCAAACGGAATGATCCTGGGACTCGCTCCACTCGAACCCAATGCAATCCCACTACCAATTGCAACTCTTTGTGATTAACATATTTATGGCCTTGGGGCTGCTCCTCTTTTGTCACCCTGCGCTCGGGGATGTGAATCAGGCAGTCGGCAACGCAACTCGGCAATAATTCACACCTCTAAGCCAGGCCTGGCAGCAGCCTGCCAGTAGTCCCTGGTCCCGTGGGCGTTGGGCGAAACGCGTTAAAGCATCGAGCCCCCGCGGAGACTGCAATGGGACTCGTAACGCCTGTAAATACAAAATGGCCACCATCCCACGGACCGGAAGTTGTGCTGCTTCTGGCAATGGCGGCGGTGGCTGGAACGACTGTAACTACTTTTTTTTTTACTGCCGTTTCCGCCGCAGTAGAAAATGTTTTTAATTTTAATGTAAGTGCTCATTCTTTTTCGTTTGTGGCGACTCACTGGGGATTGGGATCGGGGTCGGTCACTTTGCCACTTTGCCCGTCTGGAATTCTCTGAAATATTTAAGGGGTTGCGACCATTCCGATTTATCGGAAATTCAGCAGGCCGAAATGCAATTCTCAATTCTCTGTCATATATTTCTTTGGTTTTTCACTCTTTTTTGCTGTTGTTGCTTGCTTTTTTCCCATGTTGCCTCAGCTGTCAAGGGGAACTTTTATGAGAAATTGAACAGCAGCCTCCGCTCGTTGGCTGCGGCTGCTGCTCCTTCTGTTGCTATGTTTTGCATTATTGCCATGCCACAACAGCCTGCGGCATTGCATTTGAAAGTTATCAGCAGAAAAAACACAAGAGCAGAGCAGCGGAAAAAACTATCTAAAGGAAAACTCCCTCCCTCCCAATGGCATCAGCAGCAGCAGCTGCTGCTGAATGGCATAATTTTACCCCACACCTCCCCTACACATAACGGTAAAGGAAAGAAAGCTCGATTTCAGTTGTTGAGTGTTTTCCAATTGTTACCCCAAGCACTCCCATCGTATCTGCCATCAACACATCATCTTGTGTACCTTTTTTTGTTTTATTTTTTGGGATGGATTGTGTGGGGTCTTTTTATTACAAAATATTGGCAACAGTCTGCCACAAATTGAGGAAGCCAAACGCTTACCGCCCCCCGCGCCACACACACACATCCCCATCACACATTATCGTCTCCATCTTGTGTGGTTTGGTGCCATTGTTGTCGGACCTGTCTCTCTCCGTCTCTGTCCCGGGTATTGAAACATTTCTGGCCAGATAATAATTCTGCTTTATTATTTTGTGGCCTTAGTCAGAGGAGACGACTCTGTTCCATGTCCATGTGTGTGTGTGTGTGTAAGTGCTGCTGCTTTTGTTGTTATTGCTGCTGCACTTGTCTGCCGCCTGGCCGTCTGGTGTGGCTGGGTGACGATAATTGGCGCATTTAGCCACTTGCAGCCATCCCCGGGTCATCTCGATCCGAATCTGAATCTGACAATCCATTGTCCTTGCTAGGCCTGGCATTTTTCGATTATTCAACTTTTGTTCAATATGGCCAGCAATTTGTCCATCATCATTGGCATCCCATCAGCGGCATCGTCGTCCTCATTGTCGTGCGTAATTGCACGTAGCGCCAGTGATGCCTCTTCGAATGCTGATTGTGTTGAATTGTGGCAGATACACAGCTACAGTTGGATAATCTGTAAAGATTGATTCAGTTGGATAATCTGCAAGAAAATGGAGCCCATAGATGAGTCCAAGGTTTGGCTTTTGAGCCAGTTTAAGGGAGTTCATATTTAAGTTATTCTAGAGATACTTCACATCGATTTGCAAAAGGGAAAACTTTTTCCCTGGTAGAGAGAGAGTCTTGTCCCTGGGGGCCCTGCCTTAATATGTTTTGTCTTCATCAGTCATTGGCAGTCGGCTGCCACTGCCAGTGCTCAAAGATGCATGGAGCGTAAATTGGCATTGCCACATATCCACACGCATGGGGGACACACAGCCAAGTGGACACACACACAGGCAGACAAGTGGAAACAATGGAGTGACAGGGACATTGTGAAACTGTCATCGACGGTTGTCGGCCAACTAAGCATTTAATTTTAGCCCAGCCAGCGACAATTTTAGCGAGGCCTGGAGGAGGATGGCGTTGGCCCAGAGTCGAGCTCCCAGGGCCAGCGGCCACTTTGCGGCGCTGTGTGCTGTTGCCGTTGCCGCTGCCGTTGTGCAATATGCAAACTGCTGTTAACTGTTGACGTTGGGAAATTGCACGAGTGACTGTAACAAAAGACAAGGCAACTTGTCCAAAACACAATGAATGCGAACGGCAAATCCGAATGGGAAACCCACTTGCAGACGTCGCCACGTCGCTGATGGCCGGGAAATTGAATTAGCCAAAATGCCTGCAAAGTGCTCACAATGGACGCTGGGAAGGCGGGGCGGGCGGGAAATTGAGACTGACTCTGGTTAGAGGGCCTCGTGAATTATGCACTTCTCGAATTAATTGCAGACAGCGAGAAAGATATCCACCGCATCCACGCTCGAGTCCTGCCGCGCTGCTCCTTGACAGGGAAGAAAGCGAACTTATTCAATTAAACTTTTGCCTTTTCCTGTCGGCCACTCCTCGTAATGGCTGGAATGGAATCTGCTTCTAACCGCCTGCGGTTGTGGTTGGGTTGGCGGCCAGAACAACTTTAGCTCTAAATGAAATTTCATTAAAATATAATATAATATTTGCTCGGAGACGGGGGCCAAGCTGCATCTGGTGCCACCCACAACCACACGACATGGTATGTTCCCGGCGACAGGGGGCGTGGCACATGTGACATGCGTTTAAATAAATTGTGTACTTGATCCTGCCCCAACTGGCGACTGCCGACTGCAACAGCTGTGCCTTGCAGCTGCATGCAAATTAGAGCGTTATTATATTGCACAGCCATCGGGCTATAAGGGGGCTCTGATGAATGGGAATTGTGCGGCACGCAACCCGCTCGAACTCCGTCTCCGCCTCCTCCTTCACCATCTATCTGGAGGGTGACAGTTGCTGACGTTGAAAGCATTTGACTTTTTGGCTCCAGCCACCGATGGCATGCACGGCCCGCCTGGGGACGTTGTTTCAACAAAACTATTTCCCTGGGAAAACTCTCTGATTTATGCATGTTCTGCTGCCACATGGGTCCCCATCCATCCATCCATCCATTCGGTCCACATTGTTTGATTAATTTCATAAGCTTCGTTGTGCCGCTGTCTGTCTTCCTGCTGCCTGCTGGCCTGCCACCGCCTGCCAGCAATTACATCACAAAAAGGACAACATTTCAGGAGCGCTCCAGCCAGCAGGCAGACACATGTCACTTGTGTGTGTGTGTGTGTGAGCTTTAATTGTTCGCCAGGAAGTGCTGTGGCAAACACTTGAAGGGCTTAAAGAGCTTGACCAGAGCTTTTTGGGCAGCAAATGGCTGGGGCTTCCACCGACAAAGGAAATCTCTGTGTCGTTTGCACATCTCACATAAGCCGAAGACCATTGGGGACCATTGAGTGTACACATAGAACGAGGAGTATTCAGGGAATGTGTAGGCTGAAAAATATATTCGGAAAATTCTCTGGAAATCTTCAACTGTACTCTTTAAAAGGTTTCCATTTGTTGTGGTTCTTCCAAGGCAACGCAAATAATTGGTCTTATTATTCATTTCTTGAGTCATTTAACATTCATAAAGCTTATGCAATCTCGGCTGCTGCTGCTGCTTCTGCTGCTGTTTCTGTTTCAGGACTTGCCATTGTGTTCCATAAGCCTGGCTGGCCGAACTAATCCCCAGATGTCGACAGCTCGCCTTAACATCCCCCCGAGATGAATCCTTTATAATAACAATCAGTTTGAGATGCTCGCAGGCGGATGTGCAATTTCTTGTAAATTTAATTTCCTGCTTTACATTTCTGCTCATTTCGCTGGCAATCTCCCTGCACCCCTCTGACTTGTGCTCTTGTTGGATTTGCATTTTTGGCAGGCGAGCGATGACTGCTGATGCCTCGGATGTCTTCGTTGCTCATCAGCTATGCAGCATTCATTTCCTCATTGGTCGTTCAAATAGTGAATCATTTGCACAGCCCCCTAGTTGTCAGGTGTCCCAGCAGATCGGATGCACTGAACTTCAGCAGTTAATTGGTTTTGAAATGGAATGGCCTCATGCTCGCATCCTTTGTGGTGCTGCCTTTGGCATACGAATGGATGATTAGTCCTTGGTGATTAGTGCATTTTCACAATTTTATTGCTATGGCAGCCTATGGAACTAGCCGAGAACTCAATTTGGCAATCAATTAAGACCAACGAACAATGCCGAAGCTTTGGATACCCTCGCAGATGCACATTTTAACGGATTCGCTGCAGATTGTATGGGGTTTGCTTCCAACAAAGTCGCAATACTCTGGGGAAGGGTAAAACCTATGCCGAATATTTCCCCAATTACTCAGCACACAGCCCCAGAGCCAAAAGTTATGTGCAAAAATGTTTTCCCCTGCCAATGAGACGTGAACTTTTATGGTGCTCTCTTTCGTTCTCTGGCGCTTGCCCTGCCCCCTCCCTCTCTCTCTCTCAGTTCTCTCTTACCTCTGCCCTCTCATGTCAGGCAAACTAATTGATTTTAAAATAAATAATGACTAATCGCCACCTGCAGCAGCAGCAAGCGAAAGGGAAAGGTGTGCCAGCTCTCTCTCTCTCTCTCTTTCGTTTTCATTTTTCTAGTGGGGAAATTTTATGTGGCCCCTCTATCGCTTTCTGGGTCGAATGCGGTGGCTCTGCGCAGACACAGGCTAACCCGTTCCCGTCCATGGGGATCCTTTCCTTTCGTTTCCACCTCTTGATTAATTGAAATTTCACTCACTGTCAAGGTGTACTACTACGTGTGTTTGTGTTGCAGGTTGCCAAAAGGTTGCTTGTGCGGGCGTGGCAGCTGGGTGTGGGAGTGGGAGGCGCAAGTCAAATTAATTGAGTGCGCTAATTTTGGCAAAAAGGTTTTTTAATTGATGGCAGCGCTGCTCCACGAATCGCTGAACAACTTGTTTACCACTACCACTACCCGTGGTTTGAAGTGCATTGAATTTCATTTGAAGTCAGGCAACGAAATTTGAGCTATTAAATCTTTAAAGTGCTTCAAGGATTACATGGTTTTTTTTTTTATTTTACCAGCGTTTAATTCAATAAGTCTGCAAACGTCTAAGCAATTGATTTAATTTAATGCTTGCAGATTTCCCATTGACTCCCATAATCGGATTATTTTGATCTTAAATGCCACTCAGTTGAAATGGGGCGAATGGTGGTGCAGCAGTAACACGACATCGCTTGATGATAATCAACACAGATGATGCATTGCAATGATAAATGAACCCTTTTCATTCCTGGGAAATTCGCGTACCTGGCCGCATGATTGTGCAGACTTTGCCCTTTCCCTTTTAGCATTTACACGCTAATTTTCTGGCTCGTTTCGCGTTTGTTCTCCCCCTGCAGTGTGCAGGCAGTTGCCTGTTCTCTTGCCTTGTGGATTAGCTCTTTTTTTGTGGAGGGTTTTCACACCGAAGTCTGGTCCTGTTGGCTGGTTGCGTTTGTGGCGTCAATGATGCGGTAATTGTGCTGCAGGTGGCATCAGCAATGTGATTGCTGGCCGTTAGAGATTCGGACTCTGCATCGATTCTCCAAAAGAGATGGCCAGATGCAGAAATGCAGCAAATTCAACTGGATTACTTAACTGCTTTAGGTATGCGTGTAGTTGTGGCTCTGTTTCAACATTTCCTTGGGCAAGTAATGACCCAAAAATCGAAATTTCTCTTGCTACATTTGCTGCTGTATGGCGGCAGATAGTATGCCCTGCCCGGCATATTTGCATACATGCATACATACTCGTATATTTATATACTCGTAGTATCTGGCCTAATGCTATGCCCGAGGGGATGGGCATTAGATCCCCCGCCATGCCACACCATCCCCTGGCTGTGTGCCAGGGCAAAGTGCTGCCCCAGCAGGATACTCGCACGCAACAGCAGAGTCCTCCAGCCTTCTTGTTTGCCCTTCGCCAATATTCAAAAACTGATTTTCATATGTCTTTCAAGTTTATTTGCGACCAGGCAGATTGTGGGTAGGCACACGGTTCCGGCAACGCCCCCGCCTCCGACCCTGCCGCTGGGGCACTTGTCTACAGCTCCGCATCTGTATCTCTGCCGTCAGCCACTGCTGCTGCTGCTGCTGCTGCCTCTGCTGTTGAGTCTTATCATCCCTCGTACACGCACCAAAGTTGGCCGAGTGCTTGCGAATTTTTCTTTGCTTCCAACATTTTGTTCTTCTTTTTATTGGGTTCCGAATTAAATTCGTAGCACACACTCCCACGCAAAAAAAGAGAGAGGAGAGGCCCAGGGACTGGCAGACTCCTGTGCAAGTTTTTTGAAAAGCGATTTCGAATGCAAATTTCATTGGGCTCCGTTCGTTTTCTCCCCTCACGTTGTGAGTGTGTGTGTGCGTGTGCAGATGGAGATTAAAATCAATTCAATTTGCAGAAGGCAGAAGACCAGCCAAAAGTGGTAATAATTTTTGTTCTTTGTTTTCCACGCACCCTGTGGTTATTCGCATTTTGTTGCTTTACATTCTTCTACTTTAAGTAATGAGATTTTAAGCTGGAGTAAATTTGCGATGAGCCTTTGGCATTGGCTTAACCGATATGCGGAAATGGGATTGGGGTTTTCCGATGCACTGAGAGAGCCTCTAGCTGGAGGCTGTGGCCCAGTCAGCTGGCTCTTAATTGACTCATTTCTGAGCTGAGTCGATTCCTTGCCAGAAACACTGCCTGCCGACAATATATCACACGTTATGCACCATTAAGTGTTCATTTAATGGCGGGCCATTTATCAGTTCTTGCGTCGATGCTGCCAAATGTTGAGGAAAACGCCAGGGATGAGCTAACTGGCCTGCTGGCTGTTGGCAGTTGGCAGCAAAAATCATGAATAATGAAAAAATAAAGGTGCATAAAGGGAAGCAAGCAGGGAAGCCATCCGATGCTGCGTTTGTCATAATAAAAGTTACTTCAAAATTGGATGGAAATATCGTAGCGAGCATAAATCAATGGCCTGTCCTCCCTCTGGTGCGCAGCCCGGTTCTGGCCAATCGGGCATCAGTTCTGCACAAGGTACAGCATGGCGTATGCGTGATTTATTTGCTGGCACGCGTCGAAATTATACGTAGTATATTTTCCAGGGGAGTTGTCGTAATTAGCGCATCACATCCATCGGCGTATCCTGATTAGCCAGCCCCGCGCAACCCCAGGAACTTTACGTTCGGCAGCCAACTCCCTGGGGATCTCAACTCGAGTTTCGTATTTACTTAACTATCGCAAATTAACAAACTTGTCTTTCTGCTGTCACTCGCTTCATGATGGAGAGAGCGCGCTGGGAGTGTATCTCGCGTCTCGTATCTCTGTGTGTCCTGTTTGCTTAGGCGGAGTGCACGGATGGCAGGTGCAGATGTAGATGGAGATGGAGATGCAGCTGCTGTTTCCGTTCCCATTGCTGCTGCAACAACAGTTCCCAGCAGGCTGCCGCAATTTATTGCTGTCCTGTTCCCATGCCTTTGGGGCAATCAAATACCAAAATGGCTTCGCAGCGCTTTGACATTTAATTGCGTCGTTCTCGGTCTGGTATGTTTATGAAATGCGAGTTCTTTTTCCTCTACTTTGCACCGCCAGCGCCACCGCCACTGAACCCCTGCCACTGCCACTGTCCTAGTCTCTTTCCCCGACATCTATGCGCCACTTTGCCTCGCTGCCAGAGCCAGCTGCCAGCTCCTATGTGTGGCCGACTTTAATAAACGGCAACCCTGTCAACGGGTCCAATTCGTGGAGCATTCTGTGGCCGTGTCTGAGAGATCCCAACCATACTCGTACAGTTTTCCATTTGCTGATTGGCCTGTGGAGAGAAGAGAGAAGGCCGCACGAATAACGCCCCCTAAGCCCGGCTCACATCAGGATTACTTTATTGAATGCTGCACTTTGGATTTGTCCACTACTCTAGTGCGCTTGCCCTTGTTCCGACGGACCGGGCCGGGCTTGGCCTTGCTGCGACGGAGGCCGTGCTTGCGCCTCAGTGCCTCCAACTTGTGATTCCGCTGCCGGTTCTTGTGCTTTGCTCGCCTGTTGAGGCGGGCTCGCGACCTCAAACCCCTGCCCCGACGCGCCCGTTGTCTGGCGCCCGTCCGGCGCCGCACCGTTTCGATCTCGACTTCTTCCACGGATATCTCCTTGTCGGCATCGTAGTGGTACGAATAGCACTTGAGCTTTGCGTTCTCTATCAGGCACAACCAGCTGATGTCAGTCCACTCGCTGACTGGCGGCAGGGTCTCGCAAGACTCGCCCTGGCAGGACTCAGATCCGGAGTAATCGTAGTCCGAATTTGTGTCTGTAATTACAGGCGAGAGCGGTGCCGGGGGCGCAGGCGGAAGGACTTCGAGAGGAAACTTTTTTGGAGGCTCAGCTCCAGGCGCTGGGCCAGGCATACTTCCTCCGGGCACTCCTCCGGGCTCTGCGCCACGCACTCCTCCGGGTACTTCTCCGGGCACTGCGCCAGGCACTGCTCCCGGCGCTGCACCAGGAACTTGACCAGGCACAGCTTGAGGTACTCCAGCAGGCGGAGCTCCAGGAACTTGATCAGGCACAGCTTGAGGTACTCCAGCAGGCGGAGCCTCAGGAACTTGATCAGGCCCAGGAACAGAAACAACTTTAATTTCGCCAGGCTGTCCCCCAGGCTCTCCTCCAGGAACAGGTGGAGGCCCAGCTCCAAGAACTTCGCCAGGCTGTGCTCCAGGCACTCCTCCAGGCTGTCCCCCAGGCTCTACTCCAGGAACAGGTCGAAGATCAGTTCCAAGAACTTCGCCAGGCTGTACTCCAGGCACTCCTCCAGGCTCTCCTCCTGGAACAGGAAGAGGTCCAGCTCCAAGAACTTCACTAGGCACTCCTGCAGGCTGTCCTTCAGGCTGTCCTGCAGGCTGTCCCCCAGGCTCTCCTCCAGGAACAGGAACAGGTCCAGGTCCAGCTCCAAGAACTTCACTAGGCACTCCTGCAGGCTGTCCTGCAGGCTGTCCTTCAGGCACTCCTGCAGGCTGTCCTGCAGGCTGCCCCCCAGGCTGTTGCCCAGGCCCTTGATTCGGATCTGATGGTGGCCTGTTGACGCTACACCAGACGTACAGCTTGTTAACTATGTCCTGGATGGTCGCCCCGGCCAAGAGCTCCCTCATCAGCAGCTCGCTGATGGAGGCCACCACATCCGTGCTTATTGGAGAGCCATATTGTTCGCTGATCTTTGCCACCTGCTTGATTATCACCTTGCTGGCCCCCAAAATGGATACCTCTATCAGCTCGTCCCTGCTGACCTCTGGCGCACACAGTTCCTCCGTGTTCTTCGGGGCCAACGCGGCTTGGGTTTCAGTACGCGGCCGCACATGATAAGTGCGCCGACGGTGGCTTCTCGCCTCCAGGCCGTCCAGCAGTCCAATTACGGTGCCCAACAGGAGCAGCAGCCACAGAGATTGATTCTGCAAATGGAGATCATGTTACACAGTCCGCCGGACAAGGGCCCCTCCAATAGACGTCACCATTGCAATCTTCTAATGGCAGCCACCTTCAGGTTAGGGGTTCGGAATTGAATTAGAAGTGGACTCTGTGCTGTGCTCTGAACTGGATTCGGTCTATACACCGATTCCAAGCAGATCTGTCATGCAACAAAACGATTGGAAACGCCTCCAGTCGAAAGTCAAGCGTGGGGCCACCCTTCGACTTATATAAGCGCCAGTGGGGTGCAAATTCTTGCGGTTATCCCGGCGTTCCATGCTGTGTGGGAGCGGTCACACTGCCGCAATTATCCCACCCACCGGCAACGGTTATACAACGAATGCGATCTTGCCAATCGGATCCTCTGCTGGCTGGCATTGACCTTGCAACGCACTTGAAAAGTGGCCATCATCCCCACAGGGGCAAAACCACAAACAAAGTGGAGAGCGAAATGCGAAATGCAATTAATGAAAGCTGATTCCGTGCCGGGGGCTGCCTCATAATGGAGGTGTCGGGCATTTTCAGCTTCGAATCATCGCCAACTTCTCTTGCGGTCTGCAATGTCTGTTTACATTTTCCATATATAATTTTCCATCTCTCTCTCTCTCTGTTTTCATTGAAATTGTTCAGTATTTCCAGTATTGCTTGGCAAATAAAACTGGGGATATATGCACGCGGTTGCGCCTCCTCTCTCTCGCTCTCTGTCCCTCTGTCTATCGTCTACCATTTGTTTATTGGTATATTTGTTTACTTTTGGCTTGAGGCTGCTGGCAAATATTCGGGCACTTAAATCGCAATGATCTATGCTTAGAGTTCTATAAATGCACCTCTCATCTCTGCATATACAGCGATGTATATGTAACTGTATCTGTATATAGCAGAATCGGAATCGGTATTTGAATTAGAATCCGAAATTGTTTATGATATTTCAGCGCTGCACAGAGATCTCTTTTCTGTGCAATTTCTTTCGGCGTTCAAAACTGTCGCACAAATATGTACTACTTATGTATATCCCCCACTTATACTAGTATATGTATGTATGTATGTGTGTCTCTCTGAGGCATATTTCACATTCTGGCCCGGTGCTCGACAATTAATGCCATTTATTTTGCGCTGACAGAAAGATGACGGCCCGAATATTTATGTGCAGATTTATGTTCGCGGCTTATTAGATTATTTGCGGATTTGTTCATATGAAATAGCACCCATTTGCCCATTAGTTGATTCGTACTTGAGCAATGGCAATCGTAGCTATGATCGTTATATGCTGCAACTGCCCCGATAAGTTTAATTGTTCTCTGCTCAGCAGAGCGGAAAAGGTTCATTCCATCAGCTTCTGGAATGCACTTTCAAGGAGTTCTGTGTAAATTGAGTAAATTGAATTTCCATCTCTCCGTTCCGGGCTCCACTTGTGTTCGCAATATTCCATTTTACATTTTACATTTCCCATTTCGCCAATTTCGCTGCACCGCATTACAGTTGTACTTCCTGTTGGCCACATCCTTCCTTCCACTTCCACTTGCACTGCCCCAGCCCCAGCCCCAGCCAAGCAGCATGCGGCGGGTTGGCAATTGTGCTCCAGTTTTGATGGCAACACGAGCCAAACAGCCAAGAGCCATTAAATACGATGGTCAGCGCAATGTCCTCCTCCCCCGTGTCTGGGGCGCTCGAGTATCTGGAGTTTGAAGCCAGAGGGAAACTTTCGCCGCAACAATGTTTCCACACTCACGCACTCTTCAATTCGCATTTGTGCTGCTAAAATGGAAAACAAACAAATAAACGTCGCACTAGTAGATGCCTCGACGGGTTTCTCCGATGCTGCTTACATAACGCGCAATGCTCCACAACGACAGCAATATGTAGCAATAGAAATAGCAATAGCGATGGCCAGTGGCCAGTGGGCAATGGCTCCTGATGAGTGCGGTTCGATGGCCGCCCATGGCCACGCACATTCCGAAATTGATTTCGATTTCGTTCGATTTGCTTGCATCAGCATCAGAAAGGAAGAGAAACCGAAAATGCAGTCGAAAAAGGCAGCGAAAAACATGTTGAATTGGTGGAAACCGCTTTTCTTTGCCCGTTGCCCGATTGTTGCTGCACTATTTCCCGGCCATGGACATTGTACTCTCCTCCAGCAGCGCAGCACCTCACCGTCAGCAGCCAGATTGGAAAAACTTGATTTTCAAGTTGTGCCATCGCAAGCGGAAAACGCATATACCAACCAGATCGCAAGTTTCCCAGAGCTGTCGTCGTCCACTTTTGGTCGTCGTTGTTGTCGCCGTCCTCGTCGTCGTCGTCGTCGTCGTCGTATGTTGCTCTAATTGCACGACAAACTCTCGGGCAACTTTCACACACTTTTGGCGCTGTCTTTCACGTTTCCCTTTCCCCCTTTTATGTCCATAAGCGTCACATGTCAGGGAGAAAAGTGAAATTAAGTGTGTGTATGCTCCAGCCTGCGGAAACTGTTGAGCTGCTGCAAGTGCCACATACTCGTACTCGTACACGCACACGTACACGTACACGTAATCGTAGGAGGAGGTAGCTAGGCGCAAGTATGCCGTTCTAGACGGATATCTGGGATTTGCATTAAGTAATTAATATTTGGATCGTATGTGACACAGACCAGAGACACAACACCGAGACATTTCAATGTAATTAATTTTAAACGCAGCCTCTGCTTTGTATCTGTATTATCTGGCAGAAGGTATGTCTACGGTATGCCATAAATATGCCAGAATAACAATACACAATGTTGGCACCTCTCCGCACCGCTCTCTCTCTAGTCCTCTGTGTATCTCGACACCCGCTGACAGCAAAATCTAATAAGCATAATGAACGAACGAATGAATGAATGAAAGAAGGAGCAAATGAATGGGTCGGGTGGGGGCAAGTGGCAACCAGCTGAGTTGCTGTTTTCCCTCAACGCGTTGAACTTGTGCTGTCACCTGTGAAGGCAACGATGGGGGCCCCCAACGCCCCACGTCAGATCCCTCCCCAGTGGTGTTAGTGTTGCTGATGCTGAAGATGCTGGTGACCCTGGCGAATATCTTGAAATCCGCACGCAGAGGCTACTCTATTCGCATATGGGCACCACACTCGTCTGCTCTGTTGTGGCCTGTCCCGAACTGCTGTCGTTGGCTGTTGCTGTGTTTAATTAATTTCTATATTAGATACACTTCATTAAAAATGCCTTGGCTACGGATGTGGATGTGTCTGAGCGTGTCTGAGTGTGTGTGTGCGTGTGTGTGTCTGCGTGTGTGTGTGTCTCCGTTGTGCCATTGCATTGTCAAATGTCGGCCCATTGTTGTGGTCTATTCTTGGCAATCGAAAGGAATTCAATGATTGAGCAGCACAAATGCGGCACGGATGGGATCTGTGGCAGAAATAGATGGCCCATGCATACCTAATGGCTTGTAAGAGATCTATGGCCCCAAAGGCTTCTATTCCCATTCCTCCGTCTATTCCATCCTTGCGACAAACACTTGCATAAGTCAGTAAATCTGCTTGTACCCGAAACACTTGAGCCCAAGCCAGTCGAGTCTTTCTGTCAAACCATTCGGAGCTTTGGCAGTGCCAGCAATTAACGCATTCAGAACCCCAGGGCCAAGAAGACGGCGAATCGGGTCAAGTGGGGCTAAGAGCGGAGCGAAAGGAATGCAGGTACCTGCATTTGAAACTCGGCTTAATGAAATGCACTTCTGCTCTCATTAGGCAATCCATTTTGCGCCCTCGAGAGCGATGAAGAGAGTGATGGAGTCAAAGCATATAAAAATATCAAATTTAGAAATTATTTGACAAATCCCTTCCATCAAAGTTACAGCTTTCCCCATGTAGCTGTCAATTGTATGTACATTTAAAATGTTTTATTAGCTGTACAAACTGCATCCCTGCCTACATGTGGGCAGACAATGAAAAAGGGTTGGCCTAATGTGCCTTCCAGGCTGCCACTTAATGCAACTTTGATGTTTTTCTGGCCACGCACCGAGCAAGAAGTTTCACCTGCTGCGGATTATCCGGCAGAGAAAAATCCCTACAGCAGCCAGTAAATAAAAACTTTTGCGGTTAAAGTTTTTCCGCTTTTGTTTCGGTTGCTGTTGCACCAAAAGTATGCGTCCCCGTCTCGCTTACCATGCCGCTTGGCGCTCCACAAAATGGACTTCTCATTCGTATGGCATTCCCTGGCACTTGCCACAATGGCCACGTTCCGTGCTCACACACCGCCACTCTCCCCCTCCCCCTTCCCTCTCCCCTGACACTCACACACCGAAAAAAAGAGAGGCAGAGGCAGAGTCAGAGTCAGACACAAATGCATTCCTTGTCGAGTCATTCTGGGTGCGCACTCTTCCATGGTACGTACTACGTAGGGCAGGGCGTGTGTGGCAGCAACCAAGCGCGGGGTGTGCGGATGGCCACGGCTTTTTGGCAACAGCAACTTTGCTTTGTCATGTGCCATATTTCTTTCTCGCCCGGCAACTGTGCCGCGACGACAAAGTATCTTTTGTTTAAGCACTGCAAATGGGGGGGCGAAACAGCTTTAAGGCATTTCCACCCCACCTCCCACCTTCAACGACACTTCGAATTAACTCATTGCGACAGCAAACAGCAGTGCCACCTTCCTTCCCATTGCTCATGATATTTCGGCGATGGCTATCAATAAGTGTTTCCTCGCTGCTCAAAGAGTTTCAGACGGCTGTCACACGAATTTCCAGCATTCACAGAGCTTTTCCCTTCAAGATTTCCCACGAATAGAGTTACCCCTCCACCTGCTGCAATTTTTCCTTCGCTTTCTATCGCATGGGTACTACTGGGCACAGTTTGCATATCGATATTCACTTCGCCTGCTATTATCGGAAGGCGGCAACCCTTGACCAGCACAGCAGGCGTTTGAAGGGGAACATTTTAGAAGTTCTAAAGTTGAAATATAGTAGGCCAGATTGGTTTACTAGTCAAGGAACTGCGAGCTATAAAATCATTAGTCTCCAAGTCGTCGAGCCGCACGGAGTTACACAACGAACTCAAAACTCAAACCCAGGAAATAAAAAACCAAAAAAAAAACCGGAAAAAAACAAAAAACCGTCAGGAAAAAAAAAAATTGTGTTGTGCGATTGTGTTAGTGAAATCGTTTTGCTGCGTTGTTTTTTTCGGTTGTGATACTTTTTGTTTTCTACACGTTTCGATCGCCGATTTTGTGGTCTTTTCGTTTGGTTTTTCTTCCGTTCTTTCGGCTTGTGCTTTGCGTGTGTGTCGCTTTGGAATCATGAATAACTTGAACGCCAATGCCAGTGCCTTCTTGTGGCAGGCGCACGCCCAGCCGCAGCCGCAGCCGCTGCCTGCACAGCCGCTGCAGCAGCCGCAGCAAGCTCAGCTGCTCCATGGCACTGTTGTGCCGCAGGGCCGCAAGTTTGGCGGCAACAAGGGCAACTTCAACTACGTGCAGAGTCACGCTGCTGGCGGCGCCATGATGGGCGGTGTCGGCGGCGGCGGCGGCGGCATTGGCGGAATGGGTGGCCAGATGGGGCCTTTGGGTGGCAATCCCAATTCCTACCGCAAGCGGCAGCCCATGAACCAGGGCTTTAATGGTTGCTGCTTCCAATCAAACGGTAAGCAAGTGAAATAATCAGCTTATCGCGTCTTTTGCCCCTGCAAACGGGACACACACAAACACACACACATACACATAAAATTTCGGCCGTCATGAGTTGGCAGAAAAAAAAAGTGGTGACGTCAGCTGACAGCTCGCATGGTTGTGTGTGTGCGCCCTGTGTTGTTACCAGCTAGTGTTGTACAATTCCCAATTCACAATTTTCCACCCCTGTCAACATTTGTCACTAAACACTGTTCAACACAGATGGAATTATTCAAATTGAATTCTTGTACTACTCACTCACTGTTCGAATTGTTAAATATTTTTGTGTGCCGCTGTCGACTGTTGCACAGATCACTAACCGTATATTTTCTTCCTTCTTACTTGCAGGTAAGTCGCTGTTTTCTATACCCGAAAATGTTGTTATGCTTGAGAGCCGTAAGTACATTTGAAACTACCACCCGATTACCAACACTAAACCAAACACGATTACCCACACTATAACACACACACACACACACATACTTACCATACTGAATACTGCACACGAATGACAGCACTAAAAACGAAGCAGCAAAACGAAACTCTGTCCGAACACACACGACTGCAAAACCGAACACTAATACCAATGCACATTCATCAGATTTGGACGTACGTATCAATTTTGGTTTGTGGTGCAAAGAGGCGGGGAATGAAATGCAAACTGTAAAATTAATTACCATCGGAATGGGGCAGCAGCGGCAGCCCAAGTTCAATTACAAAATAATACAATGGCTCGCTGGCCGCCGCGCTCGTGCAACAAAATAGATCAAAAGCGGGCCTCTGAACATTTGCATCTCAATGTGGAAAATATTTTGCGAAATTTATCAATTTCGGTTCTGTTTTCGTCCGTTCGTTCCCCGCTTCCACTCCGGCAAGCTTGCCCCACCCCCCGCTACCCAGCCAGCGTAATGCAATTTAAATTTTTTGTCTTGCATGAATTTTCAATTGCAATTTCTTCACGGCGCTCCATTAACATTTCCATAACGATGACGTGGATAGTCCAGCAGTATCTGGCAAGATTTTCACGTTTCTTTCCCCATGGTTTTCGTTTTCGCTCTTCGCCGTTTCTATTTTTCTTTTGCCATTGTTTTGTTATTGCCCGGCGATTTGCATAATTTTCAATGCTCAATGCACGCAATTTTCATTGAAAACGTCGAACTCCGGCTGTCAGGCAGAGGGAGCAATACATTTTATCTATACGACTATAATCATTGCCCTGTGAGTACGGGGTCCTTTGTTTTTAGTGCCCCTTACGGAGCAGCAGGGCAGGGCGTCAGTTCAGTTATGCATCCTTTCGTTGGAGCAGGAGGGACCTGCTCGATCGATCCAATGAGCATTTCCCGAGTGAGTGTATGTACACACTGATTGTTTGCCATCCGCGAGCTTTAGTCAATTATTATAATGGCTCGTTCTGTTAATGGAGCAAGAAGGCGGCAGATTATGACAACACCCGCCCACAGCATCAGAGAGTGTCATAAAAATATGAAATGGCCATTTGAATAATTTCGCTGTACTCAGCAGAGCACACGCCGAAGCCGAACAAATTTGCACCATAATTAAAATAAATGCTTTCAATGGCCAATAATTGCCAAATAAATTAATTTTAATTGCAGGGCGGCTGTCGGCTGTTGCGGGGGTGGCGGCAACCGTGACTGCTGCGGGTGCCTAAAAATATATTTCAAAAGTGGCTAAAATAAAATGTTCGCATGAGCCTCCGCCTCCTCCTCCTCCTCCACCGTCTTCTTCTGCTTCTGACTCTGCTGTACGCTCTCTTCTTTCATGCGACTGTGTGCGCATTTTATTTTTAAATGTTCCGCTTCTGACTCTGTCCAATACGAACCGCGCCACGCCCACAGCTTGCACCACCACCACCATCAGAAGCCACAGCAGAGCACCACTCGCAGCAGATGTCGTGTCGCACGACATAGTATTACATTTTTGTGGCATATCTGCAGGTGGCGATATGTTGGCAAAACACTTAAAAATACATAAAAATACCAATGGGGATGTATGTTTTGAAGGCGCTGCAGGGGAAGCTATTCACTTGACATGTTTATGGCCTCCTGTCCCAAAGACTGTTTTCCATGGGATCAGCATCCGAGTCACTCAAAGATTTACATTTGTATGGGGGCGTTCATTAAACTCACATCCGTCCTCGGGCCATCCACATCCACAAAGACGGGCCAATCACTTAGTTAATACGACGACACACACGCGCAATCATTTGGGAGCGAATGAATATTTGCATAAGTACTCACTCATTCAAAGATACTCTGATGGCCATGTGAATGTTCTGATGGGCTGCTTTCTGCCACCGAAAGCAAACTTGACTTTTTGTTTGCTTTTATTTATCCCCGCACCCGTCCTGGCCAACGATGAACGTATGCCCAGAGAAATAATACACATTTGAGTATAGTATGCATATGGCCTGGCCCATGGAGGTGGCTTTATTTTGTGGCATTACAATGGTGCTCCTCCTTCGGGTTTTGTTTATCTTCTGGTCTGATTGTTGTGCCTTACTTTTCCGGATTGACAGCGCATTTAGTTTGCTCTCCCCCATTGTTTTTTGGCCAATATTTGTTCGTCTAATGCATTTTTTGATGGTTTCATTATGGCTGTGGTTCTGCGGCACACCAAAATTAATTTAATTAATTCTTTTTTGTGTCTCATTGGTGGGCTTTTTCTGTGTAACATTTTCACCCATAAACCATTTGCTGTTCGGTGACTTTCGGGCCGTAAATCTTGCTGTTACCATGACAAAAACGCAGCATCTTTCCCACCATAAATTCATGGTAAAATCCAACAATAACAATGCCAGGGCAGAGGCAGAAGCAGAAGAGGGGTGGGATAGTATGAGCAACAAAAATACCAGGCAACCGCATCCCGCATCCGCATGACCAAAAATATAAATTGTGTCGCTTGCATTTTATGGTAATTCAATAAATTGAAAATGACAAATTGTGTCATGTTGCGGTTGGCATTGGATTGGCACACCAGAGCGAACAGCCCCCGAGCCTGGCAGCCCTGCAACTCTTGCGGGAATGCTGGTGGATAATTAAATCTATGTCGATCATCAATAAAAGTTGCAAATGGTTTTAAAGCTGCTGCCATCCGTATGTCCATCTCCAGGCACCGCAGCCCAAGAGAGGAGGAGGTGGCAGCTCCTCCACTCGCCCTGCCACTGCCTGTCCCACATCAATCAATCAAGGACGATCAATCAAATTGTTGTCAACAGCGAGGCATACGGCGCACGCAGCTAACGACTATGTCGCAGGAGGATGCGAAGGCGATGATATTGCTGTCGCTAGATGGCGTGTCGAACAAGAACAATGTCGCTATCTTCGGTTGGGTGAACTTTTCCACGCACCATCAGCACCATCGCCGGCAACTCCACTGCTCCACCCATCCACTGCTGACCCACTAACGAGCGCTAATGGACACCAGCTCCTTATCCTCCCCATCTTGGCTGCAAGCCGAAAGGAAACTATTGAACCAAAAATGTTTTAGTTACTATTTCAGCTTGGGGGCGGCAGCAGAAGCGCGATGGTGAGGCTGAGCCTGAGGGTGGTAGATCTGAGGGATATGGAAACTTTGCCACTCCACGCAATATTGCGTCGATTATCTTCAATCACGAGCCCGTGATTGATGACTGCGACGACGTACTGGCCGGAAGACACTATTAGATCGGACAGCAGTGCACAGCGCTGCTTTAAACTTCCTTCCTGCAATCCTCCCATAAGACGGCGAGTAATGCCCGGCAATTCATCAGCGTCTGCGGTATTATTGAGGGCTTTATTGTTTGCCGTTTTGATTGCATTCTCTCAATTGGCTCGCGGCTCGCTGCCGCAGAGAGAGTCTTCGTAATCCCCCCCCCTGAGAGAGGGTGGCAGGACGCAAGCTAAGAGTCGCACTTGATTAGCTTCCACCAAGTAGATCTTTACCGGCTGTCCTCTCTTTAAGTTTCTCATACGAAAAGCCTTATTTCAAGGCAGTTTTTGATAAAGGAGAAAGGAGCGATTAGCCAGCCAGCTCCTTTGTACCGAATTTGGTTAATTTATGCAGGACACGGCTGGTGCGGCTCTGCAACTTTTTGCCCTTCGCTTCGCTTCGACTTCTAATAATTTGTAATTAATTTGTGCATCTGGCTGGGCTGGCGGCGGCAAAAAACCTTTGGCTTGATGTGGTGGCAGCTTTTTGTCCGCCTCACACTTTTGTATAATATTCCACAGCAATTAATTGGACATTTTGCTAATGCGTCTGCCACTGGCAGTTTTTGCCATCATTCGCGCCACCCGCAACCCCAACCTCCACGCTACTATGTCGAGGAATCGTGCAATTTTGCAAATTACAATATCAAAATTGTCCCCCAGCTGCTGCACTCTGTACTTTTCCATGGTTCGCTCGCTTTTCTTTGCTGTTTGTTGTATTTTTTATGGCATTATCGATTTTCGCTTTTCCCCCACTTATCTCTAACGTATCGCCAGCAGCGGGCAGCAAAAAGCCAGAAACTTTATCAAAGCAGAAACTAAGTAACGTGAACGAATTCGTTCTGAGAGTCGGCGTTGGCTGCGCAATTTATTTAATATGATAAAAGAGTATATGTACATATACTGTATATATACATACAGTAGAACTTCGACAGCAGCAACTTTGATTAATGGGTCGCCAGTTAGTTGCCCAACTAATGCACAAGTTACAATGGAAATAATAAATATATAAATATTCAGTGGTAATTCCACTGTAGACACTACATGCGTATGTGCACGGCATTTGTTTGTTTTGGCCCTGTGATGGAGGAGAGCCATTTACTAGGAAAACGCTTCAAAGTGTCATACGCGAGGTTGGGCCCAGCGGGCAGGGCCAGCATTTTGCTGCTTCCTTCGCCACAAAGTCAATACACTCGTATCCAAGTCGTTGTTCAGCAAACAACGAGCGAAACAGACAGAGTACGGGAAAGGATGGCCAATAAAGTTGAGGCATATCGAGGGCACTCAGCGCTCGTGCAAATGTCCCTAGCGATATTTTCTCTTGAGAAAATCTAGCCACACCGGATAGATGTACATGTGCTGTACGTGGAAGGGGCCCAGTTCTAGGATTGAGTAATTCAAGGAGCTTGAGGAGGTTGTCCAGGAATTTAAGTGCATTCAAAGGAACTCTACTCTCCGCTGGATGACTGGAGCCCATGAGTGGGTGTGCAGGGAGGGTGTGACGCTGAACGAACTGATTGCATGTGTGTTTTGCATGCCATTAAAGCCGAGTCCCAAAATATTGACCGATGCGATAATTAGGCGAGGCCAAAAGCAAACCTCAGACAAAGGCCAAGCTCGGGTCCGGATCCGGGTCCAGCCAAGGCCAGCTTTAATTTGCTAAGAACACACGCACACACGCACGCGACACCCAGCAAGCGGCAATGTGTGTGTGTGTTGTGTGTGATTATGAATTATATTATAAATCCTCATATGCACGGCCTTATCGGGGCACAGTCCGCCCAACGAACGTTGTGGACCCCTGGCACACAGCGGAGCACAACTTAAATGCCATTTGGCGTCTCTAATTATGTTGTCCTGCTCCAGCTCCAGCTCCACCTCCACTTCGTACTCGTTCTCCTGCTTGTCCTTGCCGGCGTCAACGCTCTGCGTATTTGTTCTTCCTGGCAGTTATTGTCTGTTGTCTGTTGCCTGTTTGCGCCCATGTTTGCACTTGGCCATAGCCCCGGGCCCAGACTGAAGGAAGCCGGAAAGAAGTGCCGCGCCATTAGGGTGGATGGAGGGGAGGGTGGACGGTGAATGGGTGAATGGGTGGCAGAAGCACACAGCAATTACATGCGTTTGTATTATTCAAATCCGCCGTAAATGTAATTAAGCTCATGGGAATTAAGCGTAAATTTATTTCTGCCAGCTCCGGTACCAGTCCCCGCCAGCAGTTCAGTTCCGTTTCACAATCCTTTTCACTCCTTTCACGCCATGGCGGTTTCTGCTAGCTCTGCTTATCGGGTCTCTAGGCTAATTTCTCCTACCAAAAGGGGGGGCCGAAGAGTGTAACTGGGGAGCGAGTGCAGAACGTATCGCATATAAATTGGCTCATTGCCCGAAGGTAGCTCTGTGGCACGATGATTTCTTTCTGATAAGCAATGGCATTTCCTCTCCTGGATAAAGCTCATCGAATTTCAGTTTCGTGCTGCCTGCCAACCCGCCCCCTGAGAGCGGCGAAGCCAGATTGGGAGAGAGTTTTGGGCACATTAAAAACCAATCAGGCGCGTTGTCACATAATCAACCCGCAGCGCTCATCAGACCCAGACCTCTGCCCCTAGAGCAGCGGCACTTGCCCCCACAATCTTTTCCCTATTATGAGTATTTTTTATAAACTCTCGCTGGGAGCAGATTGAGTCAGGGCGGTCGGGGGGCTAGGGCTCTCGTATCATGTCACATCCAGGGACAACTCTTTGCCAGCATAATAGTTTTGCTTATGAAAACAAATTCAATTTTGAAGCTGCTTATGGAAATGTTTATGCGAGACGTGAGCGCCAACTGTTGGGGCCCCAGAGCTGGGGATGATTTTCCAGAGCACGAGGAGGGAAAACTGCTATGAAGAAAATTAATGTCACATGAGAGGACGCGCGCACCAGTCACAAAAACAGCATTGCTGCTGCTGCTGCTGCCAAGGAGTAGGAGAAGGAGCAGGCAACGGGTAGTAGGAGCTAGGAACTGGGCGTGGCTGTGCATGGAGCCCCAGATAAACGGGACAACAGCCCCGATGGGTGCGTTGTCATGACTCTTGGCATATTTTGCAGCTCGGTACAGTTTCGTCCTGCTGCTGATGCTCCCCTCTGACGCAAACAAATTGAAAATCATTGAACAGAGAGGGTTCATATGTGTGGGGGTGTGGACTTGCAGCAGGGCAAATGCTCGCCTAAGCAACTCTGCGACCGCTGCGGCACTGATGCACTGCATTTTGTTGCAATGTAAGCAGGCAAGTGTGGTGCGGCGCGGCGCGGCGCGGGGGGAGTTCACTGCGAGATATTGTCGCACACATTTAAGCAAATTGCAATTAAGGGGCACAGTGGGCGTGGAGGGGGAATCGAAGGGAATATGCTGCTGCTGCTGCCATAGCCAGTTTTGTTTGTTCTGCTCTGCGCACCTGCGAATGGCAACGGTTAATGCGAATCGCATTCCCGCTCTCGTCTTGCCGCGCTACACTGTATGCAACAATTTGCAGCATAAATACTTTGAGTGCCTGCCCCCGCTCGCCTCGCCCCTCGCATTAAACGAATGGCTTAAGTTTTGCCCCACCCGCACAGAGAGGCTTTAATGGGTTTAATTTGCAGGCGTGTTCTCTGTGGCAGCTTTCCAAAAAGTCCTCTCGTTCTGCGCTGCTTTAAATCAATGCTTTGTTTGCTGTATGTACGTTCAGCAGCTGCTTGGAATTCCATAAATTGTTGGCTTCCAAAGCCAAACATATATATGCACATATATTTAGTTGTCCACATAACTTCTGGGGCGGGAGGGGGCAGAAATCGTTTGCATACGCTTTCACAACTTTCTCTAATTGCAAACCAACAAAGTACTTAATTGTGGCACACATGTCCTTTGAGTAAGCCGCATGGCAACATTTCTATATGCAAATGGCGGTCGCACACACTTAGCGCTCCATAAAACCGAACTAAACTCCAACTTCCGTCTGGTGGCTCGCACTCCTCCCTGCCCCTGCCACTGCCCCTACCTCTCTGTTATACTCTCTCGCGCTCGCCCCTGCTGCGGCAGCACATAATCTAAAATAATTTGTGCGCACTGAAAATTTACACCTGCTCGGACTTGCCACCATTGTGGATCGGTGTCGGGGTCGGTGTCGACGACGCCTTGCGTGCGAAACATTTTCCAGCAATTGCATGCAACAATTCCCCAAATGCTTAAACATTTTAGGCACGCTTCCGACACCGTCGTCCAGCCCGGGGCGGGAATTTTTCTTTTCTTGTGCCACCTCCTCCTACACATTGTGGCTGAAACTTGATTGGGCACTGGGGCGGAGGACTGGGTCCGACAACGGAGGCGGAAGCTGGAGTTGTTGGCAGCTTCGCTTGCCTGGCGTCACGCATACGCCCCGTGTTGCAGCAGCAGCAGCAGCAAATCAGCGAGGGCTGTGAATTTCAATTAAAGCCAAAGCAGCAGGGCAACGCCACCCATCCACTTGAAATGAATGACTATGTCTGGAGCTGCTCGGAACCGGGTCGGAATGAACGGCTTCAGGCCATGGCCACAATGTTGTTTGGCCCTTGAACACTTATTACAGTTTATTCTGGCTGCTGTTATTGACTCTCGGCTCGGACCATCGCTCTGGGGGGTGACACAGGGGATTAGCATGCATGTCAGCAGCCAGAAGCAGAAAGGAGAACGGCCTAAGCAACATTTCATTCATTTACCACCCCACCCAAAACCGCTTGAACTTCATCCGGGGATTATTTACTTACGCAAAACTTTGCTGAATTGGAACGTGCCGATTCAACTTTTCGAGGGTGAACGCTTTAAAATTCTCACTCACCCAACATCAAACGGATTAAGGCCGAGTGAAAAATTGCATCAATTTGCGTTGTTTGTGCTGTGTGCTCCCCCCTCCTCTCCTGTCCTCCCCTCTCCGCTCCAATGCCTATCCAGCCATAGCGAAAAACAACAGTGCAAAAGCCGAAAACTAACAACCAACATAAAAATGGTTGCTGTCGATCTTCTCGTCGCGCTGGGGAGTGTCTGTCTGTGTGTGTGTGTGTGTGTGTGTGGATTTTTATGCAAATATTTTGTCAGGTAGCCCCAAAGTCCAAAAACAAACTAACCGTGCCGTGGTTCGGACTCTCTGTTTTATAACCAGAGGAGGAGAGCTAGAGCCAGAGCCACAGACAGCGCGTTGCAACTAAATCAAATCAAAGCAAAAACAGCTATGCAGTATGAAGTCCTGGCAGCAGCAGCTCTGCCATAACAAGCCCCATGCAAATTCAGTTTCTGACGTGTCAGACTGCTCTTCCAGCCCAGCTCAGCCCCTCCACCAGCTAGTGCCCTGTGCATGGCATTAACTTTGCGAGTGATTAAGTTAGAGAGTGTTTGGGTTAAACAACACTAGAAACTTGCAACAACTCTTGCCACATGTGCGACACTTTTAAAGTTAATTAAATGTCTTCCAGGGCCGTGCCACCACCTCTCTCTGTACCACACCCCCCGCCCTGTCTTGTTGTCTGTGCCGCCATATTTGCCGCGACATTTTGACAGTTTGTAGCCTAGCCGTTTCCGCTTTAATTATAAGTGGGTTATGTGTGGGGGATTCGCGCGGCTGTGGTTGCCTCTGCTGGGATTCGACTCAGTGGCTGGCCCTGTCGATGGCTCTGCCAGAAGTCGGCGATGCGGAAATGTTTATTGTTATTTCTGCACAGTGGGGCGAAAATTGGATTGTAGATCAGCCAGGCGACTCCCGCGTTCGCTGCCATAGCTAGCTAGGGGCTATTCTCGGCCATTTCCGGTCCCCGCACACACATCCAGTGCAGCCGCCATAAAGCAAAACACAAAATGGCAGCCCGAAGAAAAGCCTAGACCAATTTGGCGGCGTATCCTCGTTTTCGCAACATTTTTTCCTCTGCCTGGCAAAAATTCAATTAACTTACATGGCCAAACCGCAGTCGAAGCCGCAGTCAAAAGGAGCAGCAAACCCGTTCCCAGAAACCCTGCCAAAGCTCATCTGACCACGACCAAAAGTATCAGCCCTCGCGGAGGAAGGGTGGCTCCTCCTTCACGGCCCTGTGGCATGTCTGTGAGCGCTGCTTCGTGGTTTTCGATGCCTGGTTGGGTTTGCTATTAGAAGAACTTTGGCACTAGGGATGGGACTACGGGGCGTGACTGGGAGTGGGACTGGGACTGGGACTACGGTTTAATCATCATCGTGAAATGCAACAACAATAAACCAAAACCAAATCAAAACAAAACAAAAATACATATGAACATCCATCCATCCACACACCACTAACCGTAACGTTTACTTTAAGTCTTAGCTCTTAATTCTGGCTAAATCCAAATACGTTTTCCTGTTTTCTGTTTCGTTTCATTTTGTTGATTTGCCTAACGTTTATTGTTGTTGCATGCAATCGGTTGCAAAAACTTACAAACAAACAAACAAACAAATCAATGCACAAAAATGCAGTTGCACCACAACAACAACATGCACCACAACAACAACAACACCACCACCACCAACAACAACAACAACAACAACAACCACATCATCACCACCACCACCACCACCATCAACTAGTTGCCCCAGCTCAATCGCACAATCTTTGTCAATTTAAAGAGCCACCGCTATTGGGACCAGGCGCCGCCTTCCCCACATTCGGAGCCCCCGAATATCATCCCACCACACCGGACAACTGGAAGGGAGCCTCCATCCATCCCACTGGACTCATGAAGGAGCCCACCGGCGTGGTGCCCGGACGCAATGCTCCCGTCGCCTTCACACCTCAGGGACAGGCTCAGGTGAGTGCTTGACGCCCGATGGAGGGAGGAAGTATGTGTCGAAGACAGCGACTTACGTACACCTCCGAAGTGGCACACAAATTGCATCACAGATATCACGGATATAATTTGAATTTCCGCCAATCTCTGGGCACACGATACTTTCGCAAGGAGCCGTCTCCAAGCCGGATCCGCCCTGCCAGACACAATTTTAATTAACTTCTCGTTCTCTCCCGTTTTTTTTTGGTGCTTTTTCTCTGGATGTCGCTGATGTAGGGCGCTGTCATGATGGTCTATGGCCTGGACCATGACACTTCCAACACGGACAAGCTCTTCAATTTGGTGTGCCTGTATGGCAACGTGGCCCGGGTAAGTCGCATTTTTCCCATACTACGTTATATATTTACGATATAAGCATTATAATATGTAGTAGCTGCTGTCACGTGGGTTCTTACAACCCAGCGAAGAGCAAAGAATCACACAGATAATATTCAATAGGGCAGCGGCACTTTGATGAATTTTAGCAACAAACTTAAGTAAAAGCTCTCATGACTTGAATTTTCATTATAAAGCACACTTCAGGAGCTGTCGATAAAAAAAAATCCCTTGCTTTTATAACCTTTTAGAATGTGAAGAAACGGAAAAAGAAAAATAGCCCCAGCTTGCACTTAGTCGGAAAGCTGACAAAAGGGGAAAAACGCGTTTCATTGCCTTTGCGTTGGTCGTCGTCGGAAGTCGACAGTCGGCAGTCGTCAGTCAGCACTTTGTGTAGAAGGCCTGGCCAAAAAAAAAAAGGAAAAAGAGCTTGGAAAAAAGGTGTTTGACTGTGGAACGGACGATGAAGAGCCGCAAGACACTTTTGTGTCTGTGGGCCATTTGTAAATGCGCAAATAAAACGAAAGGCAATAAAAGGACGAGACCAGGACACCGCCTGGAGAGGCACTGACACTGGCACTGGCACTGGCAGTACTGCTGGCCAGTCGGATCTGGAGGGACATTTAGATAAAGCGTTTTAGATTAATACCCTTAGCCATGTGTGTGTGTACATATGTGTGTGGCATGCCTCGGGCCAGCAATCAGTGCAGCGTCATCAGCTTTATCGTGAGGCGGGCAGGGGGACTGTGGTTCTGTGGTTCTGTGGCTTCTGCCTCCAACAATGCGAAAACGATTGGCAGTCGCTGTAAATCAAAACACGATGACGACCAAAAAGGAATCCATTTAAAATCTTTGCCAAATGACAATTCAAAATGTTGCCATTGTGAGTCGGAAGCCAAAAGGAATACTCGCTTGGGGAGCGTTTAGTGCATAAACGGAGCGCCTTTTGCCATGTGCCACCACCCCTCCACCCGAAACTAACATCAAAGTCAAACGCTAAAAACTTTCGTAGCTTGTGCCACTGCCACTGCTTTCACTTTATTGCTACTATGGCTTCTGTACCTCCTCTCCTCTGCTTGTTTGTCGCACGGAGCTGGAGTGCGAGTGTGGGTGAGGATGAGGATGAGGGCGTGGGTTGTGTGTCCTTTGACAATTGCGCTCACCAAGGACACACCGACGTGGGTTCGTTCTCTTCGTTGTCGCTCCCCATGACATGTTTTGTTTTCTTTATGTCTGCGATAAAGCGAGTCAAGGCGACTGGGGACCACAGGAATGACTTTACCCCGAACTCTGAAGTGGCTATGGCAAAGGCAAAGGCAAAGGATTGTCGTAGCCTCAAAGCAGTTTAAGGGGTTTTTCCATACAGAATTTCATATACATTTGAAATTCCAAACATACTCGCAAGTGGGACTCATTATAATGCAAGGAAAATCAGCCCGAGAATGCTCGATCGAAGTCCTTATCTGTCCGACCACTGCACTATATTATCCATGCAAATAGTACGACCAGCACTCTCCGGGGCGGGGCTCTCCACTGGCCATTAGTTGAGGGGTGGGGTGGGGCAGTGACGATAATTCAGGACACGGCCATTTAGCTCGGTTTCTTTCTGGGCTCTGGCTCTGGCTCTGACACTTGCCTTGACTGGATGGGTGGAAATTTATTGCCAACTTCCTGTCCGAGACGGAAACTACTCATTAGCCATTAAAAATGATTATGCGCAAACATTATTCACTGGCCGACTAAGCCGCAAACATACATTTTCTCCACGCTGCCCACGCTCCCAAGTTCCGGTCTCTTTTCTCTTCTTTCTGTCTCTTGTCTCTCGCCCTGCCTGGCTACCATCGCAACGCTGTCTCATTATAAACTCAGTATAAGTGTGCGGCGTGTGTGTGTGTGTGTGCATCGGTTTATGGGCCGACATGTTTGAATTGCGAATGAGAAATTGATGGCCACTCAATCAAAGTGAGTTTCCTTCTCCTCTCTGTTGCTCCGACCCCAACACCCACCCACCCTTACACCCGATGTGTCGGTGTTAATGGGAATCCATCCCATGGAAAAGTATTCGGGATCAGACCCTCTGTAAATTAGGGATAAGCATAGGCAACGCCCAGCCGAATCAGGCATATCCTTACCCATGCATATATGTACATATGTGCGAGCGGAAATCGTTTGAAATGGCGTTGGCTAAAAGCAAACATCCCCTGCCATAACGGATGTTGTAGCGGAGCAGCGGATGCCACGAGGAAGGTAGTCGATTTCAATGGGGTTTGGCATAAACATTCTGTTGGAAAAATTTGATTAACCTGCCGAAAAGCGTAGGCCCTAGATGGAATTTCCACCTGTCGAAGCTCACCAAGAAAGCTGTCAAATGTGACAGAGACGACCCACGGGGAGCAGCAGAGGCGACAAGATTGAATTGTGTTTGCATATTGCGATTTGTAATTTGATGGGGGTGCGGGCCCCCTTTGGCGTTTTGGCTGGCATATTTTTGAAGGCATAGCCATTCGAGCTGAAGGGAGGAGGCGGCAAGCTGGTTAATTATTTCTGGAGCTGTGCGATGAAGTCATCATCAAATTGATTTTCAGGTTAAATGGCATGACACAAATGGGTCGAAGGGCCTGGTGGGGTGGGGGGTATGGGCCGAGTTGCTGACAGGGCCAAAAGCTACGAAAGGACTGGAGGATGTCTTTAAAGACCAACCCCCAAACACACACACACCCACACACACACACAAATACACACCACGCACCCAATTAAATGCGCATTAAAAAAACATTTGGATAGATTCTGGGGAAACGGAAGTGGAAATGGAAATGGAACTGTGGGGGTGAGGCTGATGGCGGGGCCAGAGGTCAGCCATCGCGGCTGGTTCCTCTTGTGCCGAGCAGCGCGTGAGCAATTAAATCAAATGGCCGAGCAGAGCAGACACCATGCCACAATGCACAGCAAAGCGATGGGTTCGCGGGGGTCGCATTTTAATTAAAGCACCATCGCGAGGGGGGTCGGGGCGGAAAAGCAGCAGCACCAGGAGGGCGACTGAGCCACCACGCAACAGCACAGCTCATTAGACACGCACCGAATGTTTGCCGCCGCTGACCAGCAATGGCCATTCAGGCATGAAGCGCTCTTTGATTTGCCCAGAGTCCTGTCCCCTGGTCCTCATGCTGTCCTGCTGTATGTCTGCATGTATGCGTGTGTGCGTCTGTGTTAGCCTTCTGTTTGCCTGTTTGTAATTTCATTATCCCTTTGTTTATCCCGGGACTGCGACTGCGACTGGGAATGGAAATGGAAATGGGGGAAATTCAGAGCCTATCTGCCCGCTTTCTGCTTGACTGATTTATGGTCTATATTTATTTAGTTTCATACATTGTTTTACTTTTATGATTCGTTTCGAGACTCGCTTTTGTGTTTCGTTTTCGATAAGCTCCATTTGCTTTTTATTTAGTTTGGGCCATCCCTCTGTGCCAGCCTGTACGCCAGCCGAGCGTATGCATTCATTTTGATTGCAAACCCCTCGGGGCATAGAGAATCAAATAAATCGACGCGCAGTCCAATGCGGATTGTATGGGCAGCCCCATTTCGCATCGGTAGTTACCTTTATTTACGTTTGCATATCAACCAGTGGATTAGAGTATTAAAAAAGGGCCAAAGCCAAACCCTTGTGCTGCAGTTAAGAATTAAACCAATTCATGTAACTCTTAGCAGACAATAAAACAGTTTACTTGCACAACCAAAAGATGCCAGAGGCGGCGGATGTGTGCTATTTTCCCCCTCATCGGGAGGGAGCCTCCTCGCCATTTTCCGTGCACTAGTCTGACGTAATTGTATCGGTTAAACAATGGGCAACAATTTTGCCGTCACTTGCAGGCAACGAGCGGCCAAGTGGTGGCCCCAGGTCGAAGCCAAGACTAAAACAGAGTCAAAGCCCGCAATCATTTCGGCCTGCAGTCATAATTAAATTCGCTTGACCCCAAAACTGCAGCGCCAGTGGCCGGCCGGAAAATAAATCAAAGCTTGTATTGAAGGAAACTGGCCAAAATGCCAGGCTCACTTTTCGGTGCGTGTGTGTGTGGCGAGGCGACTTTGACAAACGCAAAAAACCAAAAAATAAAGTAAGCGACATGAATGCGCCAAATGAAGGCATTTGAAAAGCAAAATTGCAGCAGCTCTCGCCCAATTTGGACAGGGTCTGGCCGTCAACCTGTTCACCTGTCTGTGGCTGTTGGTCAATTGCGAAAACCCGTTTCGCCAATGGCTTTGTAGCCCTCCCCCCTCGGGCCGCAATTTTAATTCGGACTCGGACTCGTGCATGGAATCCGTCCCGCCAACCGACCATCGCTCCATTGAGTTCAATGGCTTGCAGTGGGGTCCAGCAAATTGATTTGCCAATGCAACCCAACCAAGCGAGTGAACGAACGAACGAACGGGGGACTGGGAAACAGTCAAACCAACCAAGTCGCTGCCAGTATTTCCATTGATTTTTCACTTTCACCTGCCTCTATTTGTGTGTGTGTGTTTTGTAATTATTGCTTTGGCAATTTTGATGGTCAATTATCTTTACAGCTCTGCTGCAGTTCGTTTGCAGCAGCGAGGTGCCAAAGACTTTGAGTGAAAAATAAGTTGAGTGAGCTAATGAGCGGATGGGCCATAAATTCATAAGATCAGACTCACGCTTCGATCCCCGCGCTGTGTTTGGAAGCGAGCTAGAAAGTTGCGTTTTTTTTTTCTAGTTACTCCGCGAATTAAATACTTAGCCCCGCTTCAGCATCCGATAGACACATCCACATCATCCAATTAAAAGTGGTTGAACTTTTCCTGCCATTTCAGCGTTATCCATATCTGGCAGACTCCGACGAAAGTGTCGAATGGCATATCGAATATTTGTCAAGTAAAAATCACAGGCAATAATAATATTTTCAGCTATTTCTGGCAATTGGGCACGTACGATAGAATTTGATGACCCAATAAGGGAGAGCAGGTCGGATATGACAAGTCGGATGGGGGGAGAAACTGGCATCCTTCCCCCATGCACATATGTACACACACATGTATGTGTGTATGTGGGAGGGATAGACTGCTCACAATGAGCGGAGAATTAAGGGCACCATTCTGTCACATAATTGCATTTGAAAGAAATTTTAAATTGAATTCAATGGAGGTGTATAGCTTGGAACGTTGTGCTTGCTTGGGTTAAACGAGGCAGGCAAAGGGAGAGGGCACCGCCAAGGCAATTCAATCAGTCAGGGAGAAGCCATGGGCAAAGGTCAACTGTGGCATAAACTGAGTACGTTGTGGGGTGCACACACAGCACATTTATATATATATATATATATAGGTATAATTTAATTTATTTGCATTGAGGTGACAGGTTAAGGCGGGCGGCAGCTGCCCTTGCAGCATTGGGAAACAAACGTGTTCCATATTGACTGACGGAAATTTAATTTCTTTATTTCTTCTACTTGCAGATCAAGTTCTTAAAGACCAAAGAGGGCACCGCCATGGTCCAAATGGGCGATTCAGTGGCCGTTGAGCGTTGCGTACAGCACTTGAATAACATTCCCGTTGGCACTGGCGGTAAAATACAGATTGCTTTCTCCAAGCAGAACTTCCTATCCGAGGTGATCAATCCATTCTTGCTGCCGGATCACACACCCAGCTTCAAGGAGTACACTGGCTCCAAAAACAATCGTTTCCTATCGCCGGCCCAGGCCAGCAAGAATCGCATTCAACCACCGAGCAAGGTAAGTCCTCAAACACATATATACATACATATACTCTGTCCCCTCGCCCCGCCAAAAGCTAATAAATATGCATATTCTTCGTTTGCCGCTACAGATTTTGCACTTCTTCAATACACCGCCCGGTCTGACCGAGGACCAGTTGATTGGAATCTTCAACATCAAGGATGTGCCCGCCACATCGGTGCGTCTGTTCCCCTTGAAGACCGAGCGCTCGTCGTCGGGCCTGATCGAGTTCCCCAACATCTCGCAGGCTGTCCTGGCCATCATGAAGTGCAACCATCTGCCTATTGAGGGTAAAGGTGAGATAGTGTTGTGTTTAAGTGTTTTTTCAAAAGAAGAAAAAGTCAAATTCTCATCTGGCCACCCCAGAATCCAAAAGTTACACGAAATTCTCTCATCAAAACCTCCAAAAACACGCCCCAATAAGTAGGCAACATGCATTTCTGTTTTATTTTTTGTACTCCTGTTTTCGTTCTTCACCTCCTGCCTCCATGCCCCTTGTCGTTGCTCACTGCTCGACAGTGAAAAGTTTTGGCAGCAGCTACTTCTCGCATGGCCTTTTGACTTTTACCACCACCCATCCGCCCATCCACCCATCCTTTCTACCCCACTTCTCCCCTCCAAGCCGCTGAACCAGCGCGCCTGCCCATTCCACGCAATGAAAACTTTAACCTTTCATGTTTCTTTGGCTGATTTTTGGCCAGCAAACTTTCCAGTTACGTTGCCCGCGATGAAAATTTTAATTTGGTAATTAAGATAAACAATTTCAGTTTGCAGTTATTCATAAATGGGTCGCACGCTGGAAGCGTTTCTCCAACAATTAGTCCCTAGACCCGGGACTCGGTTACAAATGGGTTGACGACCAATAAAACTTTTCACATAAATATCTCACCACCAGCAGTTCCCGCATACAAATGTGTTTACAGATTTCCCCATCTATAGTTTTTTTATTCGCCTTGTATACAAGGGCAATACACATAAATTTGGCAACATCATTTGTCAGCAATGAATATTGTTCTGAAAATCAACTCTTCCAAAGCGTTGCCTTCTAGCCTTGCCTTCTAACCTTCCCCCACTATCAGATATCTTGAGGGCCAGCCACCAGAAAAATGGTTCAGTCGAGTATGGGCTTGGCATTGGCATACATTTTCCAGCAGTAACATTGTTTACACCTTGTGGTGCAAACGCTTAGCAATAGCTCGATCGAGTGGCCTCCCTCCCTTTCGCATAATTTTGTCGATATCCTTGTTTGGTTATTTGCTGTTGATGCTGCTGCTGCTGCTTCGAGTGCCGCTCGAGTGCATCGCAAACAGTAATTAAAAGTGCAAAGAATGCAAATACTCGTGCACACATGCACATGCACATGCACACCCTCCCACGCACTCGTACCGAAGCAAATGGAAATGGAAATGCAAATGCAAACGCCGAGTGTAAACAAGGGACATTGCCTACTTTCAGGCTGCAAAATTATGCTGAAGGCAAATATATTGCTCTTTCACTCTAAATTGGCTCGTGTGCGTATTTGTGGGCGTATTTGTGTGTGCACGGGTTACAATTTTCACATATGACTGACTTCAATTGCATTGATATTATACTAATATTAGGATGTACTCCCACATATTGTATATTTGTGGGTTCATAGCTACGGGCTCCCAGGTCTTTGATTGCATTGCATTGTGCTGGGCAGAGCAGGGCTGGGACTGGAGGTAATCAGAGGTTAATTAATATATATTTCGGCCTATAATCCCGTTTTATTCAACCCTCCAATCGATCCAACCATCCATACATCCAACCATCCATCCATCCATCCGTTCGTGGAATACAATCGAAGACTCCAGTAAAATCAATAAAAAAAAAACTAAATTCAAGAATATACAACACTTATACACATTACTACACCATATCTAAATATATATGTGCTATAACCATTGTTTTTGTGAAGGAACCACATCGCCTTATACCACTTTTATCCGTGCTCTCCCCCGTCTCCCCATAGGCACCAAATTCCCATTCATCATGAAGCTGTGCTTCTCCTCCTCAAAGAGCATGAACGGCGCCTGGAACAATGCGACCAACGAGGGCATGATCGAGAAGGAGAATGAGGTCGACTCCAAGGTGGATATCTACAATTGAGATTTGATAACGATTGTGTAAGCGGGGCCAACAACAACGGGCCCATCCAGAACACACTACACAACAACCAACAAGCAGAGGGCATAAGACAACTAAACCTACAAAACTACAAAAAGAACATTCAGAGGGCGTATGCATACATGCGACAACACAGCCACAGAAAGGGGAAAATGCTAATGCAATTGATTATAAACTCAACTCAGAACCACTTCAAACAATTACTAGAAAAATCCAACCAGAAGCACACAGGGCGCAAACGCATGTACTTTTTTACGAGCCACTTACATAGACAAAACTGGACTCATCTTCAATGATTCAGACACCCTCTATCTTTCGGCCTATGTATGGTAGGGACTCGTTCAAAAGCAACACACACTATGCACACTATATAGAATATTACAGAAACATTACATGCGTTTGCGTGGCGACTGGATAATTAAATGAAAATGCTAAAGAGCTACAAAAAATGGAAGACAACTTTCTCACACACCAAACGCAAGCCAGAAAGCACACTAACCATTTTTTGTACTGCTTCCTGTTTCACACACTTAAATTCATTTTATCAATTGTAAAATATGTAACGTTTAATTGGTAAAAAAAATTAAAAAAACGAAACAACATAAACCAGAATAAACCAAAAATAATAAAATGAATGTTAAAATAAGCTGATCCCCTGCCCACGCGATCCCATGATCCCTCTCACAAACCTCCTATCCCACAGGCAGATATCTGTTTAGTTAATTATATGATTTGGAAACGGATACGGATATATATGCAACAAACAAGAAACATTTCTTTGGACAATATTTCGAAAAGTATTCGGGCGTGAGAAAAAGTCTTAACAAAACTATTTATTGAGAGAAAAATAAATGTGTAAATTTAAACCAAAAATTTAGCAATTTTAAATGAAATTTATTAATTTTAGTTATGAGAAAGGCAAACACTGTGGACTGCTGCAGCCGCATATGCAGTTCATTTTAAATTTTTACTTTAGCAAAAAGAATTAAAAAAGAAAAGAAAATCACAGAGAGGGAAGAAGAAAAACTTGCACAAGCCAATGTTTTTACTATTAACAAAACAAGAAAAGACAAGACGATAAACATAATTTTTGTGCTTAATTTACAAAGTTGAAAAAGGCATAAATTTATGTGTACGAGCTGTATTTGTATTTACATTAAAATTAATATTAATTTTACACTAAATGTAAAAAGTGAAATAACTAAAAACAAACAAAAAAAAACAAACAAAAGCAAAAACATTAAACCTACCAGAAGTTAAGTTAAGTGCAAGTGGGGAGACATGCCAATCGCAGACATAAAACAAAAATCCACATATTTTTGAGGCGTTTTAAAGTAAGAGAAGAGAGAGCCAAACATTTCAAAACTCCAAGTAAAGTTAGCAAAAGCAGAGCGGCGACGACGAGAGAACGATTAGGGCGTATTGCAAATGCGGATAATGGTAATGAAAAGAACATAAAAGGAAAGAATTAATTAACGATATCAGCAATAAAGCAACAGCAACAACACCATATCAAAGGCGTATGTTAGATTATCTATAACGACATAACTAAACATAAACCAGAAATGCTAAGTAGTAGTGTATATGTTATGTATATCTAATTGGTTCACCTTGGTTTATCATTTTACGTTCAACCCCGAACAGGCGGCAGTCTGAGAACCAGAGAGTCTCAGCTGAAAGCGCCTGTCTGTACATTATACAGGGCGTTGTTCCATATATCCTAAATTCAAATCAACGAATACTTACACTATGCTACGGCCGCGAATCGAATTTCTTCACAACCCTTCCCACACACGTCACCACCCACATTCACCGCTTGACGGAATCATTTGCTTCCATACAGATCGTGCTTCATCCATCATCAATCAACAATCAAACTATGTGCAATTTGGGCTTTAAACGAGACTTTATTTCCTTCTATTTATTTATTGCAACTCCCTCTCATTTCGAAATCTAGTTCGTGTAATTATTTCAAGTGTCTTTACAGTCTTAGTTATTATGTAAATTGTTTTTTAATCATTAATTGTACAATATTTTTGTAAAGATTAAGTATTATTGTACTTAATTTAAATTACAAACATGATTTATTGACAAGCTTGAATTAGACGAAACAAATATAAAAAAAACAAAACAATAAAAAGAGAGAAAAAATTGCAAAACAAAAAGAAAATCTCGTTAATAATTAATTGATAAATATTAATTTGTAAGAACATAAAGCAACAACGATCTTGAAGCTCCTAATTAGATAATAATCCAATCAATAAACAATAAAATAAATAATATATAAAATATAACAAATAACAAACTTGGTAGCTATATAATTTATAAAACACACATCTGATAATATGGAATTTAAATTGTTAATAGTTTTATTCGGCTTCTCCCTCGAGGGAGTGCCTGTGCGTTTTATTTTTATTGCGAATTTTATTGCTTTTAATATCGTACATTTAGTTTTTTATGAGTTGAAATAGCAAACAAAATAAAAGATATATATTTAGCTGCTGTTGCAAAATGAAACGGCAACTATAGTTAAATATATAATGCATAAATGTCCGTATATGATATATGATTTGTTTTATTTAATATTTAAATTTTGTTGTTATTTTTTAACGCGTATCCTTTAAGCCCAGAGTTTGTAACATGCGCGCTCATTTTTTGATATAAATATATATGTAAAAGAATCTGGCAATTGCATTTTTATTTTGATAACCGCCACCGCTACAAAAGCAACATTATCGAGTTTTTCCATATTCGAATAGGAATTTAAACGTGACAAATAATTTTCTTAATAACTAAACAACACTCGCAATGCATCAAGAGCCAATAGAAGACCGTTATTGGCATCCCAAGAACGCACATCCCTCACGCCCTTTTCATTTCATTTACGAGCGTTACGATCAGCGACTAATGACAACCTATACCTAAACCAAAAGATATGCCAAATAACTTAACGATTAATCCTGAATTTTTAACATATCGAAATTTTGAAAAAGCATTCAGCGATAACGCCCCAAGTGGCAAATTTTACACTTTAGGCATTATAAATGTAAAAAGGATAATCCAAGCTACCCAAAACACTTTCCAATGATCATCAAAATGGCGAACGAGCATAGTCCTTGCAGCAATCCTTTGTGAAAACGCCAAGAATTGTACATACGAGTAAACATATAGAGCAAACAAATTAAACAAATAATCGACGGAATCCAATAACGGGCCTAAGCCATACGTTGTAATTAGCGACTACTTTAAAGTATTATTTAAAAAGCAAAATTTAAGGGATATGAAAACTAGGACAATTATTTTTAGTTCATTTCCGCTTGCTCCCCAAATTAAAATTTAGCAAGAAAATTACTTTCTAGTATGAATTACTTAAGCTTGAGTTAAACGCATTCAAAATCAAATCAAAGAAAATTAGTCAAATTTCGTTACGTAGCCATTTCTGGTAAATTGAAATTGTAAATCACTTTAAGGCTGTTGCCGGCCAGAACTTGTTACGAGTGGAAAGGCCGCAAAGTCGGCTAGCGTTCGCTATTTGCATGTTATGTTAAGTACCAATTATTTTGTTCTGTTTTCCGTTCCTTTGTTTTTCTGCGTTTTGCAATTGCCTTGTAGTTTTCAACTCCAGGAAAGGCGCATTTCTTCCGATTATTTCAAACTTGTGTTCCCAATCCATGATTTGTTCGACTGGGATGGCATTGCTCTCGATTGACGATGGCCAATGGGCAGAGTCTATCCCAGTATTTGATGGTAGTCTCAAGCGCTTTGCCTGAACACACCAGCAATACAAAATGGACCAGTTTATTCAGTATTGAATTGACAACCACCAAGAATCAAAAAAACAAAATTATGAAAATTTGTGAAACCGTCCAATAAACACAAGAACAGCAATACGACACCACACACACGAGTTGAAAACTGGCTACAAGAATACTTTATGAGGGGGAAGGAAACAGAAGAACAGTTGCTTTTGTTTCCAATGTGTCTTTCAGTGAGCTTTATATTGCAACATTTCGGAGTACTCGAATTCCGCTTTTCCACCTATGTTCCTTGTTCCTTCCAATGATGCTTACACGAGTTACAACTACAAGCCTACCACCTACCAATTACAGGATAAGCTCAATTTGCTAAACATTTTCTATGATCAAGAGACTTTTTAGTTGCTACAAACCTTTTCTAAGATTTGAGTTATTTTCCCCAAGAAGCTAAAGAGAAACACACTAAACAAAACCAAGAACTTTGTACACCGAAACGAATTCATAATTATCTACAATGCATGTGCATATTGAGATCAAACATGAATTAAAAATGAATAAAACTATAAAAAAAACGAATTCAAGATCAACTATATTCTTATAGGCTTATAGTTTATACTTACATACACACTTACAAATACTTATATACATAAATATTTATATATAAACAAATATATATAGGTATATATATATATATCAGAAGAGGTCATAACGAGCAAGGTATTAAGACACCACTCATACACATATACATCATATATATACATATAGTTTTAATAGGAGGAATAATACGAAGCAGCGTGAGTCAATTTTAAATGCAAGCGAACCCCAAAAACTAACAAATGTACTCTTACCAGCACCCAAAACTATGAGTATTATAATTACTTTTACTCATGCATACATATGAGGGCAAGAGGGAGTACAATGGCAGGCATAGCCAAGCATATACATAATTACACCACGAATTACACACACACACTACACACACAACAGACACAGACAAAGATACAGACACTGATACAGATACAGACAGACGAAGGACGAAGTCATGTTTTAAAGGCAAACGGACAACTGCATAGTGTAGTCGTACGCGTAATTACTGGTGATAATTTTGAAAAAATCTAAACAAATCAATGCTCGTATGAGTAATAATAAATACCCGCAAATTCTAGCACGTTTGAATTTCCAATATATGTCTATTATGTACTAAAAGCGTAAATATATATATATATATATATATATATATACTTAACATATATATATATATAAATATATATATATTGAAGATTTCTTATAAAACATATATACATTAATGTCTTAGTGTGCAGTCTGTAGAAATGTAAGCCACAGCGCAGCATAAACGAAAAAGCAAGAAACGAAATTAAAGAGTAAATGAAATTATTTGACCAATGTTCGAGTATTAGTGAATTAGTCATTGTATCTAGCAAACATTATTTAGTTTCCTGATATGCAACATAAATAATCCACCCACCCAGGGGCCCCAACACAGGCCCTGGAGACTCTGGGACCTGGGATCGCAGGGCTCTAAATAATTTATTAGCATTTTTAAGCCCCCCCTCTACGGAACGATTCCTATATTTAGTCCCCAATTAGTTGGTGTATTGTATGTCTGTTGGTGCAATCACAATTGTCGGTGCTCTGGGCTGGCTCCGAATTCGAGTTCAGCTAACGCAGCTTTGGAAAACACCCGATAACTGGCCAGTTCTGAGGCGCAGCAGTGCCATAGATATTGTTTGTATGTAGTTTCCACTCAACAATTACCGGTTGTAAGCACACAGATGCATATACCCACAGAAAGAGCCATTACCGATTACCGGAAACGCACACACACACACACACACACATTCAAAGCGCTGGGCAGCAGGGAAGTTGTTTCGTTAACCGTGTGCAATATGATTTGACCTGTGTTCAGTTAACACACTCTCATCTGATAGTAATAGCAATGTTAGTATGCAATTTAGTTGAATTTCTGTTGATCGATTTAGTTTAGTTTAGTTTAGTTTAGTTAGTTATACTTTAATTTAGAGTTGATTGTGTGGCGGAAGACGATTCCCAGTTTTACACAAGCCGAATACTCACCTTATTACACACGGCCACACAAACATACACTTGTTAAACTAATCCACCGAATAAAACAATCTCATTAAACGATTTAAACATTTAATGCATTAACAAACAATTTTCGCTGTCTCCGCCTTGAGCTTTCTGTTCCGATTGCGTTGCGGTTTGGGGGAGTGTGTACTCATTATTTAGGCCGCGACTGTGGGGCCACAGTAGGGACTCGTAGGACCCACAAGCCCACAAGAGGGAATATCGCATAGAGACAAATTTAAATCGAAATTCTAATTGTTTAGTTGAAGAGTCGTAAAGAAATCGTATTTAGTGAATAAATAGGGAGGTAGTTTACACGTAATACTTACACACCTAACATTTACATACATACATACATACATACAAACATACAAACATACAAATGCAAATGCATACTTATACATTAAATAAATACTAAGTACACGTATTACATACCTACATATAGACAGACGAACATGCATACATAACATACATATATAAGTCTACGAATGCAACATAATCACAGCCAACTCCTTTTGATAACTTATTTTTGAATCTATGTACGAAATAGTTTTTGAAACATTTCTGCGTCGCATTTACACACAGGCACACAGACATAATCAGCAGTTAGACACACAAACATACTTATATACATACATACATACATACATAAATACATACATATATATAAATATATAACACTATATCTATATATATATATATATACCTACATGCAAATGTACTTCAATCGACCATCTTTCGCTTATATTTAAGTACAAGTAGGTATTGAGCGAGGCGGAAGTATTAACAGAACCCAGAAACAAAAGACAAACAAAAAATATATCATTTACTGCACGGCAAATTTGCTTCAACAGGAACAGACACACACACTCACACAAACACAGACACCACAGACACACACACACAAACACACAAATAAGAAATTATTAACAAATATTCAAAACTACTATTTATTAAACGTTGTTAGCATCAGAAAACCAGAAAAAAAGAATAAGCAAACTGATGAAATCGCTGTAGTGCAAATGCAAAACTAAGAACAAAAAATTGTAAACGAACATTGAAACTTATTTAATTTTAAGCCAAGTTTTGCAGCAAACGAACAAAAAGACAATTCTCGAATACATTAACTACCACAAAACAACAGCAATGCCACAACAAATACAAAATACAAAAATATACGAGTACATACACATAATACTACAATTCTTTGATCTTAAAGCAGACGAAAACCCAGAATACCAAAACCGAAAAAAAAAATAAATGAAAAACTTAAACTTATACACAAAAGAAACTCGAACGAAAACCTTGTTTTATTTAAGAGCAATTACTCGTGCTACTGCAGTAATGCTCGTACAACCTCGATTCCTTCGATTTCAACTCACTTTACTCACTCAACTATGCCTTTATCATATTTACAGTTAGCAACTACAACAACAACAACTACAACTACAACAACAACATTACAACAACAACAACAACTAGAGATAGAGTTCAGTTAGTGGCCGCATTACAACAGCAACAACAACAACAGCACCACAGTCACCAAGCCCCCAAATATATATAACCTACAAAACCAACCACCAAAAAACAATCCAACAACAGTAAAAACCACCTTCCATCACAATTACAACAACAACAACAACAGAACAATAACAATTCAATTCAAGTAATTAATTAAGTCGCGAAGCATTTTATGGTATTCCATTCAAGTTTATTTTGTTACGTATGTATAATAGTTTGTGTATTTGTTGCTCTTGGGTACTCACTTAATAAGCCATCTTCAGTTGCCTCCTGCATGCGGTAAGTAATGCAATTACGAGCCATTTTAGTAGATTCCCCACTCATAGTGGAGAGGAGAAAGGTTTCTCCTTGCCAAAGTTAATGCAAACCAAAACAGTCGTTTGAGGTGTGTCTTGGAGTCAGACTTTCGATCAGTATTCAAATTGGGGCCCATCTTTCGAGTTGCCATACATTTCAGCCTACATTTATGCCACATATTTAAAAAATGGCACCTCCCGGTTACATTTGTTCAATCAAGTTTCCCAATGCATTATTTTATGCTTTAAAATTTCATGTGAAGTCTTTTATACAGGCTAGTCTATTAAATTTTAACGTGAATCGCTGAAAAAATGAAACACAAATCAATTCTGGCTTTTAGCGAGCGCATTGAGAAGTGAAATCGAATAATCCCGGCAATAATCTAATTTACTCTTCCCCCACACGCTAAATAAAAGCCGCAAACCATTTTATTCTGTGAGTGGGCATACAGTACAATACGTAATAATTAGATTCAGTCAGTCGCCAAACAAATTAGAGATTTCAAATGAACACAGCCCACAAATGGCGCAGATAGCATACACATTTTCCAGCATGGAACCCCAGATAGAATTGTGCAATTAAATTAAAATATCACCAACATTTCAGCAAGCAAATGAAACGGTTAAAGCATCTGCCATTCACGAGTCTGTCTGATCTTTTGGATTTTTGAGAACTTCGGCGTAACTTGACTTGGGAAATGTTTGAACTGTTTGTTTTGCCTTAAGGGCTCTTCCCCCATCGTTTTCTGGTTGAACTATTTTGTGAAATTGCATTAAACGTTGTTTAATTAAGAGGCCGCATGCCTGCCGGCCGTGCCTGTTTTCCGACCCGCCTAATCTGAGGGCAAACTTTTTTAAGCCCACCCCGCTGCGATTGAAAGCAGCACCACCAGAAAGAGGGGTCAATCATTGGCTCACAGATCCATTTATCAACCGACTTGGGCCACATGCGTGCAGCCATTCCACCCACAAGACCCACCCATCTGAACCGGGCGGAAGCAGTCGTCTAAATGCCAAAGCCATGTCTTTGGCCGTGTCTCTCTGTTTGTGGCTCAATAAATTATTTACTTAAGCTGAACCCTATGCAAAGTAGCAGATTGTCCATCGGCTCCCTGTAATCCTTTGTCTATTATTTCATTTTAAATCCAGACAGGAGAACGAGAAACCGAACGACTTACACAAATATTCCATTTAAAATGCATTGCCTTTGGCTTTGTTCATCTCAGGTCTTAGCCCAGACAGTTTTCCTTCCATTGTCCTTCCGTTGAGCCCGGCTTTTTCTGCCTTCTAATGGGGTAAGCGTGTATTTACCTATGCTCCATTTATTCTGTTGCAGCAGGGACCACAATGGCTGTTTCTTTATTTATCTGCCAGGATTAATATTATTTCAGTTATTTTGTTGTTGTCTTGTAGTTGGCGTTAAATTGCACTTCACATGTCCGGGTCTGTGGCGATTGATTGATGGCAGTTGCTGCAGCTCAGGCAGCCATGACAAATGCCAAACTGTTTGTCCCCCAATGCACAACCAAATGAAATAGTTAAAATAAATAAATTGCGCTTCCAAAAAAAAAAAGAATGGTTTGCTTGATTCGCCTGTGCACCGGATAGAATTCAATTTATCTGCGGCTCGTAGTTCGTACTTATTGGTATTTTCATTGGGTTAGCAGCGGCCCTGTCGCTTCATGCAACGCATTTCTAGAACTCACATCCAAGAGCTTATTAACTACTAATCTTCACATACACGTAACATTTACTGGAGGGATTGGGAGAGAAAGGCTAATCGGAAGCACTCGAAATGTAAGCAAAGGGACCAAATATGAGTTGCCACATTAAGATTATTGAGATTTCGTGATTGTTTCGCTATTGTTGTAGTTTCATTATGTTAGGGATATAATACGCTGCAACCACATAACAACACATACGAAATTTAACATATCGCCTTGATAAGAGTGTGTCTTTGAAAATGAAAAGGATAAAGACTCGCTTGAAGCTTTGTTGGAACCAAAGTCCAATTGTAAATAGTGACGTCAATGACCACAAATTGTAAATTAATACTGTTGAAAATCGTTTGTAATCCTTAAATGAAAGGGCACCCAAGTGCAGACCCAGCACATGATATTAACCCGCTTTGGAGGTTCATTTGCTTTGTGTAATTTATTTTGTATTTTTATAAATGCTTTGCAGTGAGAAAAGTAGCGGTTAGTATCAAACATTTGTAAAAAAAAAAAACTCCCACAGAAGAAATTCAAACACATTATATATGCATACAAGGGAAAACACATATGTATGCGTGGATAAACAGAAGGAAGTATGGAAGGAAGAGTGGGAGGACATTGCAGTTAATATTGATAGCCCCCTTCCGTGTAATTTGCTCAATTCGCATTTTCCAGTGATTTACTCATTTCTCATCCAATCCAGTATTTCCGTGCATCACATACCTAATGATACTTGTATGTAGGGTAGTTCTAAGCCACACACACAAATGAAATATAAACCGATACAATAAATGAATTACACCAACTTAAATAATGATGAATAAATGTGAGTAATTAAGGTTAGAGTCAATTGTCTATCAATTATTTTAGAAAAGTGCACAATAACTATTGGAGATATACATACGCACATACTTACATACATACCCGTATACATATATGTAGTTGGTTTAGCTAAAAACTACGCGTAGATTTAACTGCACCACAGAACACTTTTATTTACAATTCTGGTGTAATTAGAACTATAATTTATGAATTTAAGCAAGTCGAAGTTCGGCCAAAAGCATTTCACAATGCGAGCCAACGCGGATGATCCTAATGTCAATTTCAAAGTAAAACTTAACTATAGTTGTATACTATACGAGAAAATTAAGTAATACATAATGAATAATAATTAACATAATATCTAGGCTTAAGACACCACACAATTCATGTGCAAATCGATTTACTTTAGCCCAGCAAATGCCAGTTAGTCGCAACGATATTTTCCATAAATGTCAGCCTCTGAGGCATATCCTGGGTGCTAACATACATACTACACATACACACACACACACAGATCCACATAGCCACGCCCCAATGCATTGGGGCAATGCATCACAATGCCGAATTGGGTTGCGCAAAAAGGCGGAGCGTTGTATAAAAGCCGAACGAAGCAATTTCAAAAGCGTGATTTAGATATTTGTCACACAAAAAAATACATGATTCAAATGTGATTTTGCTATATACATAAAAAAAGAAAACAAAACGAGCAAAAAAAAAATATAAATATAAATTTTAAAAAAATTTAAATGTACTGTGTTAAATTTGACGGCTTGTGTTAGCGATTTTAGGTTTTCGTTTGTGTAGCCAAATGTTTGAGAATGTAAGGTAGGCCGTTTAGGGTAGAGTACTAACACTTCTGTCAATGCCGCCAAAGCCTTGCTCCCTCTGTCTCGCTAATTCTGCATTTTAATTGAACTGTTGTTTAGAATTCATTCCACTGACTAAATGTATAAATGGAGTCCAAATAAAAGCCACCGCCTCTATTTCTAAATAAACTTAGAGAGAATTGTGAACAAATTGTGTCTATACATAGTGCATATACATATATATACATATACATACATACCTACAACTATTATTGCAACAACTACAACTATATATCTACTGTATGTACGATGTATGTAACTAATAACGAACCTACGATAGGATATACAAAAGCAGGCCGGATATGCAATATAAGAATGTATTATTCAAGATGCTGCATACAGCAAATACGAGTACAGCATATACACAAATAATATACATACTAATATACATACCAACCGCATGAATACTATTGAACTATATACATACCTGTAGATATATACCATACATATAATACCGATATGCTAATCCTTTTGGACAACTTTTTCGATGTTGCTACTTCGAACGACGTGCGTATCGTATCGAATCGTATCGTATTACGTTTAACCAAAGAACAATGGATAGCTAGCCAAGTGTGAACAGAGTGGACATAGAGCAACAATTATAAGTAGTCGAATTGTAAATTGTGGTGCAACCTGGTCAAGTATAAAGCCAAATTCACAACGTATTTAGATCCGAAACAAACATTGACAAAACAGCAGTTGCAAATCCATTTCAAATCGGTCGGACCAGTTATTTGATGTGTGTACATCCCACAGCTATGTCGAAATATTTCCCATCTCGAACTGTCTTGATTTATGTAGCATGCTTCTGGACTCAATCCTTGCCTGCACACCTACTCGTATAATTTTTCAAAACTACCCACCAGCTGCTCTTCCAGCAAGACGCAAACCAAACTATACAAATCCCTTTCCAAGCAGATATATTGTATATCTACCAATGAATGCCATCACTATGAGAGAATCTCTTCTAAACGCTGACTGCAGAATACCACCATGTTAAAATTAACTTAAAGTAAAACTAAATACGGTAAGGGAGGTACGGTACCCTCTCCACTCGATTATATTTTGAAGGGAATATTGAGCGATAGTAGGCTAGGGCCGCCTGCCTCTGTAGTGCTCCTTCTGTGGTGGAGGCGGAGGCTCCCATCAGAAACATACTTAGAGTGTACGAGTAAACAGTAAATTGAATAGCATATAAAGTATATTTTATTAGTAGCGAAATTGAACAGTAAATGTGACAGTAACACAGCGGCAACAGTAACGGTAACGGTAACGGTAACAGTAAATGGGTAAAGCAGTAAAGGAGTAAGGAGTAAATGTTACGAATTAAAAAACATTAATAATAATTATTGTACTTAGCAGTAAGTGTCTATGGAGATCATGTAATCTAATACATAAAATGGCAATTAAACCAACAAAATGTTGTTAAGTTTTCCGCTTTAAGTGTCAAATTAGCCAAAGATTGTAATTATGATAAATGCTTAACGAATATTAAATGGGTGTTAATGTAAACGGATACTTTAAAGGCGAAACCATTTTAACTGTTGGCGCAATATTTTTAATTGTAAAGAAATTATTTAGTTATACAACGTTTGCTTTAAAGAGAGATTTTATTTATCTTTTAATAAACTAAACTAAACAATACAATAATAACAACAGAAGCCAAGGCACAAAGATAACTTTAAAAAAGAACAAAAAAAAAACAAAACCAAAAAGATAAAGATAAAGAATCCAAACCCAAAAACCAAAGTCCAACAGGCAATTAAATAAATTTCTAAATGTATTTCAATGTGCAGTTGCGAACGGCAGAATTTACAAAAGTCAATGTCAGAAAAAGGTACTGCAGATCCATCTACAATACAAATTAACAGAGAATAACAGAGAAGTGTTATGAAACTTAATGCAGAAAAATATTGTAAAAGCAGCCAGAAGCTCTAATTCAAATGCGACAAAAATAAATAAAATAAAATACAATATTAAATTAAATTAAAAACGAGTACTTTCTATTTATGTTGCGTTCTGGAAAATGGTTAGCTTCTTTCCGTCTGTACTCGTAGTTCTCAGCCATTATCCCGATGGCTGCACTCCCTCTCCTGCTCAGGATCCGTGTGGCTGTAACTGCTGCGAGTGTGGCAAAAACTTGTTCATGCCAAGTGGTTCGGTCCCATCCCATCCCATCCCATCTAGCCGGTTATTTGCTGGTGACAACGACGCGCTCTTCTGCGGTGGAAGCGGTTTCATTTACCCATTTCAAACTGTCCTGCCATGGCACATTTAAAATGCACAGACCACCGGGCAAATATGCAACTGCGAGGGCAGTCCCTACAGTTATAGAATCCACCCTCAATAAATGGTATAGGCCAATAGGCATCCCTAAATCTACAACTCTTCAAGCCCCTCGGTTCTGTGCCGTTTTTATATGGTGCGAAAAAATGCTGTTCCAATTCGAATGTCAGAACAACAAGCGTAAAAACAACAAAAAACATCAATTAATATTGTTCAGTGTCAAAGTATGGCACTTACCAGGGCACAGATTGCACGGACAATATCCTGGAAGCTCGGAAAATGCACAAATCTGGGCATTACGTGGTCAATGTTTAAGAGATTGCCTTTCTGACTTGCACTCTGGGCAGACCGAGCGATTCTAATTGACTTTTGCGAAACTTTGGTTACTGATCGGCGAGCAGCAAATGTCTTCATTAGTTTAATTGCAAACATTATTATTGCTCGCCAGAAAGTTGCACTCGAATGCGCCGCTTGCCCTGGTAGCTCCAGACAGGAGGGCCAGCCAAAAAGTTCATCCAGTTTGAGTCATTTAGCGAACGATTCCCGTCTGGACGTGGTCCGTGCACGGAGCAAGCAATTGTTGCTTGGCCCAGACACAGAGAGAGCGAGAGATAATGAGGCAAAAGGCCAAAGCAAGCGAAAAGGCGTGAAAGCAATGTGAGGTTTTTTTTGTGTCTTGGTCTACTCTGTTTTTCGCTGCATAAAATGGCTAAATTATACAGAGGGAAAGAAATCTCCACCAGCTGCCAAAATGCCATGATGCCGGCTAAGTGGGCAAACTTTGGACGGCCTTAACTATTTTTCATTTAATTTAGTTAATAAACATGTTCGCCCTTAATTAAGAGAAGCGTCAGACAGCTCCTTATGCCAAAGGAATGCTTTCATCAAGAATTTACTTATTATATAAATTATAAAAGCGAACCAATTGAAGCGTCACATCCTGTCATTCACTGAGCGGCAGAGAATTGAATTTTTTATAATTTTTAAACGAAATATTGACGCTGTCAAGTTCCTGCAATGAGCACTTCCGGAGAACTACGTATACGTAACGTGATTACTTATGTGCCTGAGGTGCGGTGTTTGTTGCATCGAATATCACTATGAGCTTTCGCACTGCTGCGCACTTTCCTTGCACCACAACGTGGGAGTATTCCCTTGCTGGTAAATCAGCTTTGCTCTTTTTCCCTTCTCGTTATCCTTTCCCTTTCACCTTCCCAGGGGCAGGGGCAGAGCCAGAGCCCATTAAAGTATGCATCAAAGAATACGGAAATTGCCTTTTTCGGAGCTCTGCCCACCGGCAAGCACTCGGTGCACCGGTAGCTCATAAGTTGAATATTGAAAATTAGCTAAAGCTGAGATATTAATGTGCAAATTGCATTTTCCTCTGAGACGGATCGCATTGTCTGGATGGGGCCTGGCCTCCCTCTGAGCTCCTTCGACGAAACTGTGATTCCCTTGGTCTAGCTGCTCCTTGGCATCAGTAAGCGGGAATTTAAGCACAAAAATAATTACTTTCCATTAACATGGCCAGCCAGGACCCATTGCTTGCACCTGCTCTCTCACAGCCGTGGTCGGAGCCGAAAACTGGGCTGGCGGATGGTCAAAGGAACGGCGAAAAAACACGGACAACAAAGCGGGTAAAGGGAGGGTAAATTAGAAAATACATTTTTCAGCATTAAAAACTGTTCGACGTGCGGAGATTGCGGTAATTTCGCTTAACAGTTAGTTGCTCGGCACACGGACACAGATGCACACAGACACAACCTACCCACGCTTCGACACATGCTGCGGTGGCAGTCAAACACACCTGCTGGCCGGAGAGCGGGGCGTGGGCAGAGATGGGATCTGGTACGGGGGAGGGCTCTCGGGAAGTAACCAACCATGGGGGCAGTACTAAATGTCGAAAGTGCAGCCCCAGCGTCGCACATGGGGCGTGGGGCACGACAGCAGCTGGCACTTGACATGAGCAACGGCAGAGAAACAACTCGAGGGCTTTCCACTACGCTCGCGTATTTCGCTTCCGCTTAGAAATGGCAAAAACACATTCCATCCCCACTCACAGGCACAAGCAGATATCCTTACATGCACGTACATATAAATCCTTGAAAAATATTGTAACTAAAACGAACCGAAATGAGATACAGACGAAAAGAGCACGATACGAACAGACCCCAAAGTCAGAGGGCGCTGGTGGGTGGCCAATTTATAGCTTAATTTTAGATTGTGTCGACTTGACTGGCATCATAACGCTACTGTCACGTGGAGATTCATGCGATTGCTGAGGTCAGCTATCAAACAATTAGCTTTTATTTGTATTGATGAATAGTGAATGATAATGATACTAACCAAATGTTGGGGAGTATTTTAGACAACAAAATAATTGCTTTAAAATGGAGTTTGTTCAGCGTGGAATATTTGCGTTTTATTTGGATGAATGTATTTTATGAGCTAGCATAAACTTATAACACCTATGCATAGCGGCAGCGTACAGGGTATAAGACGCGTTAAGCTCAACAGTATGGCTAATGCATTTGAACGCTTTTGGCAAAAACATTAGGCACGAAAAAATTTCGCAAAGAATAGCCCAAATAAGGCAACACAATGTGACGGCCTTGCCTGTGAGTTTTGAAGTGCCAGCTCCCACACTCACTTTGCTCTTCCGACCTAAGTGTAGCTCCAGGTGTCGGACAGCTGGCCGCTTTCCCACGCTTTTCCTACGAGAATACAATGGGGCATAATGCCAATCCGAACCAACTGCGGGGCAACTTAAGCCTTAAATTATATTTTGACAATTCACTCGGCGAACAAAGCAGAGAATATGATTCTGTCAATAAGGCATAAAAGGACGACTAAGAGGATGATCTCTTGGCTGCATCAATCATAAATATTTTAAGCCGCAAGCATTGGCGATGACTTTGTATCTGTGTGTGTGTGTGTTTTTTTTTTTTTTTTTTTTTTTTTTTTTCATTATCTCGATTATTTTAATTATTTCTCATAAGTACATATATAACTTAACTACAGTTTATAAAAATACTAGTCTATAATAAAATTAATTGATGGCCAAGATCTTGTAGAGCCGTTTAAAGATACCTAGTCCCTGCGGGACGGCCGCGAAGCATTGCTTCGCAGGGACAGAGGTTCCTCTTAGACTCTCTCTCTTCTAAGCCTCTCGCATCTCCGGAGCTCCTTCATCGCGAAGGAGGGATGTTCGTGTGGGTGGGTGGGTGCTTGGTTGGCTTCGTGTATGCGTACCTAATTGCATTAGCCAGGCAGGCATGGGCATGTGGCCTCAAAAGCCAAGACTGCTGGCTAGTGGCATTTGCCTCAATTATAGAGTTTTGCGGCAATTAAAATTTAATGAGCATTGCAATAGGGCAACGGGTCAGCATCGTTTAGCAGCGAGCCAGGCAAAAAAAAAAAGACATTTATTCATCGAGTTCCGCACAAAGGACGCTCCCAGTGCCTGCCCGTTTTGTGTCGGCTTGATTGCATATAAGTGTCTTACAGAAAATATATGTGTGGCCCAGGGTTTTTGCACTGATGTGGATTAAAGCCCAAGACGACGTTAGTTTTATAATAGTGGTAGTTGTTGTAACTTTATTTAATATTATGGGAATTGGCTTATGATTATGTGTATTTAATATGTCCAGGGACTGTAATCATTATAAGTTTTATTCAAAAAATTATACAATAATGATTAATTTTCAAGTTTTATTGACTCACTCAGAACATAATGATTAATTTTAAGTTATACTTTATAACTCAAAAAATAATCATTATTCTTTGAGTTTTATTTTTTGCTCAAAAATAAAACTCAAGTTGTAATTTCGACTTTTCCTTAGGGAATAATTAAAAGTAATATATTTATTCGTACTCACTAAGAAAAGACAAAACATAACAAACAATTTTTTTTTTATAAAAAAATTCTTCAGGAAAAATTTATAAAAAAAAAAATTAATTAATTACATATATAATTTGTAAATATATTTTAGTTTTAGTTTTTGTGGCTATGTTAAGCAGTATCTTTATTAGCACTATGCAACTATTTGGTTATATTATATGTGTGTAAAAGAGGTGGCTAGCCAAACTCGGCAAGTGAGTTCAACAACAACATGAGCATTTAATGTTTTCGTAAATGCTGCTCCGAAAGATAAGAACTCGTATTCCTCTTGTGCGTGTGACTGCGCTTGACTATGATTTTCATACATATGTATGTATGTAAATGCATATGTATGTACATATGTTCATTGATATGTATGAGCTGATCTATTTCAAAGGCTTATCGTAAAGCTTATCTTAAGTCAAAGCTTAGTTGCATTGATGCATAATTTGGTTTGATCATTCTTATCGCTTTGTTAACATGGGTCGCAAGCGTAATTGTGTTTCGCGTAATTTTTTTAATTTCCATAAGGAAAGAAATGTGTCCGAGTGCAAATTTTGTAAAGCCACTTTCAAAGGCAACTATGTGTGCAATCTCAAGCGTCATTTGGTTGAGCAGCACAAAAAGGAATATTCGAACGAGTTGGCGGAAGAAAATACTGAAGTTCCAGAAAAAAAAGTAAAGTTTACAGTGACTATGTGCCCAAGTGAAGTGAAGGATGCATGTGTGGATCTTGTGACCACTCAAAAAATGCCGTTTTCTGTATTAAACTCAGACAGTTTTAAAATTCTAACAACACAGATTTTTAATGGCCTGCAAATGCCAGTTGTGACGTCAAGGAATGTAATGAGTTTAGTAGATGAAAAGTACGATAAAATAAAATCAGAAATTGTTGCATCCTTGACGAACAGAATGATATGCCTAAAAATGGACACAGCCACTAGACTTAATCGCGGAATATTAGGCATAAATGTCCAATATTATAATGGCAGTGACATTTGTGTGATGACTCTTGGACTTATCGAGCTTCAAAAATCACACACATCTGAAAACTTATGTGCCAATGTTCAAAATATTTTGAGTGATTTCCATATAAGAAAAGAACAAATTTACGCGATCACAACTGACAATGGGCGTAATATGATCAAGGCAGTAGAGCTACTGAGTGATTGCTTGGGATCAGAAGATGCCACTGACGGGTCTAATAGCTCAGATGAGAATTTGGATGATGAGGCCCTGCTGAAGGAAGCTAAGATATTTTCAATATCCTCCATTAAATGTGCAGCACATACCCTGCAGCTTGCTGCAAAGGATTTTTTAAAGCACGTGGAGTCCGACGAGTACATTGAGAAAGCACGGAAAATTATCAAGATTCTCAGAAATCCTTCATACAGGTGCGTGTTATGAAACCATTTTTCATATTTCAAATAATTCATTTTGATTTTCAAAGATTTTTAATTATGGCTAAATCATTGCCAAGACCAGAATTGGATGTTCCTACACGCTGGAACTCAACGTTTACAATGCTAAATACATTGTTGAAGTTTGAAGAGTTTTGTGACGAGCACGTTAGTAGTCCAATCAAGCTGACTTCATCTGATTGGGATGAAATCAAAACACTCGTGAGCATCTTGGAACCGGTAAACTGCGCCACGCTTAAACTGCAGAGTACACAATTGTATATGGGTGATTTTTACAAGCTGTGGTTAGAGCTAAAACTTGCAGTCGGAGCTACAAAATATTTCCAAAGTCCAATATTACACCAGTGCATCCAAAACAGAGAGAGAGCATTGATGGAAAATCCTGTGGTAGTCTGCAGCATTTATTTGGATCCTAGAATAAGAAGAGTACTGCAGCAAACTCCCTTAACACTTATGCTCGCTAGGGTTCACCTTAAACAACTTATGCTAAGAATATATAATGTGGACCAAAAAGTAAGTAAATATCTAAAGACTATCGTATATCCTTAAAATGTTTAAATTTGTTATTTTATATTATTTATTTAGATTAACCACGTATCAACTCCATGCATTGGCAACTCACAGCCATCAACATCTTCTCAGGCAGAGAACACAGATTCACATGCATCAAATACCTGCTCTCTCCTAAATGAATTTCTCAATTCTATTGAGGTAGTTTCAGATGATGATGAGGATGAAGTAATTGACACGAAATTGCGACAAGCTTATCTAGAAATTGACAATTATAGTCCAAAGCCAATTGATGTAAATTATAATATTATGCAATATTGGGAAACAAAAAAATTCCAGTATCCTAATTTATATCAACTGGCCAAAGTTGTGCATTCTGCTCCTGCAACGCAAGTCAGTGTGGAAAGAGCGTTTTCTGCCCTCCGATTGATATTATCGGATCTGAGGAGCAACCTGTCCTCGGAGTCTTTAGAGAAGCTAATTTTTGTAAAATTGAATATAAATAAATAAAATTATTGAAACAATTTTTTTTTTTAATAAATTTTTCCTGAAGAATTTTTTTTAAAAAAAAAATTGTTTGTTATGTTTTGTCTTTTCTTAGTGAGTACGAATAAATATATTACTTTTAATTATTCCCTAAGGAAAAGTCGAAATTACAACTTGAGTTTTATTTTTGAGCAAAAAATAAAACTCAAAGAATAATGATTATTTTTTGAGTTATAAAGTATAACTTAAAATTAATCATTATTTTGTGAGTAACCCAATAAAACTTGAAAATTTTCAAATCATGGTGGAAATGCATAGATCATCATTTAAGATGAATATTGGTATATTTCTCGCTGTCTTAAAGTGTTTTTAAGTGACTAATTTTTTGTAATAAAAAAAAAACAAATAATCATTATTTGCAGTCCCTGGAAAATACTGAAGTTCCAGAAAAAAAAGTAAAGTTTACAGTGACTATGTGCCCAAGTGAAGTGAAGGATGCATGTGTGGATCTTGTGACCACTCAAAAAATGCCGTTTTCTGTATTAAACTCAGACAGTTTTAAAATTCTAACAACACAGATTTTTAATGGCCTGCAAATGCCAGTTGTGACGTCAAGGAATGTAATGAGTTTAGTAGATGAAAAGTACGATAAAATAAAATCAGAAATTGTTGCATCCTTGACGAACAGAATGATATGCCTAAAAATGGACACAGCCACTAGACTTAATCGCGGAATATTAGGCATAAATGTCCAATATTATAATGGCAGTGACATTTGTGTGATGACTCTTGGACTTATCGAGCTTCAAAATCACACACATCTGAAAACTTATGTGCCAATGTTCAAAATATTTTGAGTGATTTCCATATAAGAAAAGAACAAATTTACGCGATCACAACTGACAATGGGCGTAATATGATCAAGGCAGTAGAGCTACTGAGTGATTGCTTGGGATCAGAAGATGCCACTGACGGGTCTAATAGCTCAGATGAGAATTTGGATGATGAGGCCCTGCTGAAGGAAGCTAAGATATTTTCAATATCCTCCATTAAATGTGCAGCACATACCCTGCAGCTTGCTGCAAAGGATTTTTTAAAGCACGTGGAGTCCGACGAGTACATTGAGAAAGCACGGAAAATTATCAAGATTCTCAGAAATCCTTCATACAGGTGCGTGTTATGAAACCATTTTTCATATTTCAAATAATTCATTTTGATTTTCAAAGATTTTTAATTATGGCTAAATCATTGCCAAGACCAGAATTGGATGTTCCTACACGCTGGAACTCAACGTTTACAATGCTAAATACATTGTTGAAGTTTGAAGAGTTTTGTGACGAGCACGTTAGTAGTCCAATCAAGCTGACTTCATCTGATTGGGATGAAATCAAAACACTCGTGAGCATCTTGGAACCGGTAAACTGCGCCACGCTTAAACTGCAGAGTACACAATTGTATATGGGTGATTTTTACAAGCTGTGGTTAGAGCTAAAACTTGCAGTCGGAGCTACAAAATATTTCCAAAGTCCAATATTACACCAGTGCATCCAAAACAGAGAGAGAGCATTGATGGAAAATCCTGTGGTAGTCTGCAGCATTTATTTGGATCCTAGAATAAGAAGAGTACTGCAGCAAACTCCCCTTAACACTTATGCTCGCTAGGGTTCACCTTAAACAACTTATGCTAAGAATATATAATGTGGACCAAAAAGTAAGTAAATATCTAAAGACTATCGTATATCCTTAAAATGTTTAAATTTGTTATTTTATATTATTTATTTAGATTAACCACGTATCAACTCCATGCATTGGCAACTCACAGCCATCAACATCTTCTCAGGCAGAGAACACAGATTCACATGCATCAAATACCTGCTCTCTCCTAAATGAATTTCTCAATTCTATTGAGGTAGTTTCAGATGATGATGAGGATGAAGTAATTGACACGAAATTGCGACAAGCTTATCTAGAAATTGACAATTATAGTCCAAAGCCAATTGATGTAAATTATAATATTATGCAATATTGGGAAACAAAAAAATTCCAGTATCCTAATTTATATCAACTGGCCAAAGTTGTGCATTCTGCTCCTGCAACGCAAGTCAGTGTGGAAAGAGCGTTTTCTGCCCTCCGATTGATATTATCGGATCTGAGGAGCAACCTGTCCTCGGAGTCTTTAGAGAAGCTAATTTTTGTAAAATTGAATATAAATAAATAAAATTATTGAAACAATTTTTTTTTTAATAAATTTTTCCGAAAAAATTTTTTATAAAAAAAAATTGTTTGTTATGTTTTGTCTTTTCTTAGTGAGTACGAATAAATATATTACTTTTAATTATTCCCTAAGGAAAAGTCGAAATTTTGAGCAAAAAATTAAAACAAGTTATAGTGCAACGCAATCACAATACTTCAATCTTTACTGTTGCATCACAGAAATCTTGATAGAGGGCGCCACAACGAAGGAATCAGCTGATAAACACAGCTGTTTCATTTGCAAAGCACATGATTCTGCAATATTCAATTTTGTTTGCTAACTTTAAGTGGACAAAAAACAAAAACTAAACAATATTTCTCAAATTTTTGAAATGAATTCCAATCAGTGTGGATTTTATTATGTGTTTGTGAACTTCTGCTGTAGAAACGAGAAATAACGTGTGAGTCGCTTCTGGGGACGCGACTCTACTTATACCCGTACTCAGTCAGTATATACATTTTTGAGCATAATTTGTAAGAATTTTAGATAAAAAAAAAAAAAAATTTTACATTTTACATTTTTTGCTACATCTGTTATCTACATATACATCTTCAATGTATATTTTACATCTAACATGTAGATTATAGATGTACCATTCATATTCTACATCTCCTCCGCTAGGGGTTGCTCGCGCACTGAACGCGGCAGAGTGTGCGAGCGAGAAAGAGAATGAGTAGCGAGGTTATGGGCAAGAGGGGGCGGGGGGAAACAACTGAAAATTAATTTCTTCATTCTGGCTATAATTATGATCCGATCTGATTCAGATTCGGCAATCTGGTAGATATGGGCATTCTCTACGATACTGCGTTTTTACTTTTATCGTATCTTTAAAAATGTGCCTGCCACAGATTTTCGTCCTTTGTGTGGGCGGAAGGGGGCGGGGCGAAATTTTTAAATACACTTGTAGCAGTGTGATATCACATGAGTCTGGAAACCAAATTTGGTTGCCCTAGCTTTTATAGTCTCTCAGATCCAGGCGTCAAACAAGACGGACAGACGGACAGACAGACAGACAGACAGAGACTCGGCTATTGATGCTGATCAAGAATATATATACTTTATGGGGTCGGAAAATTTTCCTTCTCTGTGTTACACACATCCACTTTTACCACAAATCTAATATACCCCTTAACTCTTTTTTGAGTACGGGTATAAAAACTCGTATTGTGCCCTTAATGGAGCCAAAATGTAATTAGCCTTGTAAATGCATATTTTTGATCAAGTCTCATCTTGCAAAAGGGATTTAAAGTGAGTCCAGCAGAGTCCATCAACAAGATGTATTGTATGTTGTAGAGTATTTAGTTCTTGTTCAAATGAATGTAATTTAAAATAACACTTTTTACGATTTGTGAGAAATTTGAATTTTTAGGACATAACCTAAAATTGGCTAACTCAGATTTTTTTGGAAGTGGTACGTAGCAAGGGGAAAAGTCGCCAAGGGGGATGCTGTGTTGATAAGAAAGAGGTTCTTTAGCGTTCTTTAAGTCCAAGGCCTATTTTGGGAACAATCTCGAAATAAATTTTACAAATCTGATTGTGTGATGCTGTAGGATTGAAAACCTAACAGACGTGTTTCTGCGAGCTATAGATACATACTTCTGATCCAATAATTTCGTACGTGAATTTGGATAGACGTGTCCAGCGACAGAACAGAATGTGTCTTCCATTAGAGGTTTTAAGCGTATTAGAATGCTCATCAAATCCGGATGGCAGCACGGAGCGCTAAGATGAAAGCTCTTTTAATGAATTAGACTTTAGAACATTTAGAGCTTAAATACAATATTGAATTGGAAAACGAAGAGCAGGTCTTTTGCTATCCAATAAATATAACCTAATACTGTCGCAAAAATGGTTGTTACTTGTTAAAGTAGTACACTAAAAAAAGTGAGAAAATTTAAATGAGTTTAAAAAAAAATGGGCGGTGCCACGCCCTCTATTTTAATATATCTAATAGATTTTGGTTCATTTAACCAGATACAAAAAACAGAAGCGAATTATCTTGCCCCGTTCTTGAGTTATTAATTTTGGCCAGAAAAAGTGGTCAAATTTCCCATAGTGCAACTGCATGAGTGAGAACCTTTATCCTCTCTCTCTCCCTCTCTCGCTGGACCCCCTGTTCGGCTGCCCTTTTGCCCTCGGCTTACGAGCAGTTTTGCTGCTGCTGCAGCTAGTTTGGGAGTCGGGCTGGACTGAGTGGTAGATCGATCGCTGAATGTGGGCCATGGGTCATAGTTGATTTGGCAGCGTTCGCATTCGGTTCGCCCTACAGTTTTTCTCTGCTGGAGGGTCGTGTCCAGTTTCAGTTTTTCTTCTGAGTCGCGTCGCCATTTTTTCGCTCCCCCAATACAACAACAAGAACACACAGTTTCCATACGTGTATATATATATATCGTGGGCAGGCGTGTACACTGCACTATGGGAAATTTTACCACTTTTTCTGGTCAAAACCCATTTTCTGAAAGTCGGAAAATTAAAACAAGTTATAGTGCAACGCAATCACAATACTTCAATCTTTACTGTTGCATCACAGAAATCTTGATAGAGGGCGCCACAACGAAGGAATCAGCTGATAAACACAGCTGTTTCATTTGCAAAGCACATGCTTCTGCAATATTCAATTTTGTTTGCTAACTTTAAGTGGCCAAAAAACAAAAACTAAACAATATTTCTCAAATTTTTGAAATGAATTCCAATCAGTGTGGATTTTATTATGTGTTTGTGAACTTCTGCTGTAGAAACGAGAAATAACGTGTGAGTCGCTTCTGGGGACGCGACTCTACTTATACCCGTACTCAGTCAGTATATACATTTTTGAGCATAATTTGTAAGAATTTTAGAATAAAAAAAAAAAATTTTACATTTTACATTTTTTGCTACATCTGTTATCTACATATACATCTTCAATGTATATTTTACATCTAACATGTAGATTATAGATGTACCATTCATATTCTACATCTCCTCCGCTAGGGGTTGCTCGCGCACTGAACGCGGCAGAGTGTGCGAGCGAGAAAGAGAATGAGTAGCGAGGTTATGGGCAAGAGGGGGCGGGGGAAACAACTGAAAATTAATTTCTTCATTCTGGCTATAATTATGATCCGATCTGATTCAGATTCGGCAATCTGGTAGATATGGGCATTCTCTACGATACTGCGTTTTTACTTTTATCGTATCTTTAAAAATGTGCCTGCCACAGATTTTCGTCCTTTGTGTGGGCGGAAGGAGGCGGGGCGAAATTTTTAAATACACTTGTAGCAGTGTGATATCACATGAGTCTGGAAACCAAATTTGGTTGCCCTAGCTTTTATAGTCTCTGAGATCCAGGCGTCAAACAAGACGGACAGACGGACAGACAGACAGACAGACAGAGACTCGGCTATTGATGCTGATCAAGAATATATATACTTTATGGGGTCGGAAAATTTTCCTTCTCTGTGTTACACACATCCACTTTTACCACAAATCTAATATACCCCTTAACTCTTTTTTGAGTACGGGTATAAAAACTCGTATTGTGCCCTTAATGGAGCCAAAATGTAATTAGCCTTGTAAATGCATATTTTTGATCAAGTCTCATCTTGCAAAAGGGATTTAAAGTGAGTCCAGCAGAGTCCATCAACAAGATGTATTGTATGTTGTAGAGTATTTAGTTCTTGTTCAAATGAATGTAATTTAAAATAACACTTTTTACGATTTGTGAGAAATTTGAATTTTTAGGACATAACCTAAAATTGGCTAACTCAGATTTTTTTGGAAGTGGTACGTAGCAAGGGGAAAAGTCGCCAAGGGGGATGCTGTGTTGATAAGAAAGAGGTTCTTTAGCGTTCTTTAAGTCCAAGGCCTATTTTGGGAACAATCTCGAAATAAATTTTACAAATCTGATTGTGTGATGCTGTAGGATTGAAAACCTAACAGACGTGTTTCTGCGAGCTATAGATACATACTTCTGATCCAATAATTTCGTACGTGAATTTGGATAGACGTGTCCAGCGACAGAACAGAATGTGTCTTCCATTAGAGGTTTTAAGCCTATTAGAATGCTCATCAAATCCGGATGGCAGCACGGAGCGCTAAGATGAAAGCTCTTTTAATGAATTAGACTTTAGAACATTTAGAGCTTAAATACAATATTGAATTGGAAAACGAAGAGCAGGTCTTTTGCTATCCAATAAATATAACCTAATACTGTCGCAAAAATGGTTGTTACTTGTTAAAGTAGTACACTAAAAAAAGTGAGAAAATTTAAATGAGTTTAAAAAAAAATGGGCGGTGCCACGCCCTCTATTTTAATATATCTAATAGATTTTGGTTCATTTAACCAGATACAAAAAACAGAAGCGAATTATCTTGCCCCGTTCTTGAGTTATTAATTTTGGCCAGAAAAAGTGGTCAAATTTCCCATAGTGCAACTGCATGAGTGAGAACCTTTATCCTCTCTCTCTCCCTCTCTCGCTGGACCCCCTGTTCGGCTGCCCTTTTGCCCTCGGCTTACGAGCAGTTTTGCTGCTGCTGCAGCTAGTTTGGGAGTCGGGCTGGACTGAGTGGTAGATCGATCGCTGAATGTGGGCCATGGGTCATAGTTGATTTGGCAGCGTTCGCATTCGGTTCGCCCTACAGTTTTTCTCTGCTGGAGGGTCGTGTCCAGTTTCAGTTTTTCTTCTGAGTCGCGTCGCCATTTTTTCGCTCCCCCAATACAACAACAAGAACACACAGTTTCCATACGTGTATATATATATATCGTGGGCAGGCGTGTACACTGCACTATGGGAAATTTTACCACTTTTTCTGGTCAAAACCCATTTTCTGAAAGTCGGAAAATTAAAACAAGTTATAGTGCAACGCAATCACAATACTTCAATCTTTACTGTTGCATCACAGAAATCTTGATAGAGGGCGCCACAACGAAGGAATCAGCTGATAAACACAGCTGTTTCATTTGCAAAGCACATGCTTCTGCAATATTCAATTTTGTTTGCTAACTTTAAGCACTAACCATACAGTATATAGATGTGCCAGTTCATACAACGAAAGGGGCACAGCTGAGTTTTCTGTCCCGGGTCCCCAGGTCTTCGGCTGTTGGACCTGGGACGTTCGGGTGGTGGACCTGAGACGTTCGGGTCGGGGACCTGGGACGTTCGGCATTTTTTCGACATGTTCGATTCATGACGAGATGCGAAAGCAAGACGAGAATTGCAAATGTATGTGTGTACACAGGCACGACAAAATATCAATTCTTATTTTCCGAAAGCGTTTTGAGTGTGTTTTGAGTTTCGCTTCCTGGTTACGTAAATGTGTGTGTGCCATGTATTCACACATACTATGCTTGTGTGTGGGCTCTAAAATTTTTGGCTGCTAGAATTGGATTTTCGTTTTGTTTTGAGGGCTGATGTAGCGATCTGAGCTGTGCGGCAGGCCTTTTCGTCCTATTCAGGGCCGGATCAACCCTCCTGTGCAACCTTCAATCTGGGGCTCTCCACTTTTTTCACGCTAATTCCTTCTCTTCTCATTTGAAATAAAAACTTACAAATTAATCAAACAAACATTCGATTTTTATGTTTATCAGTGGCTATTATATTTTGTATCCACTATTTGAGTTTTTTTTAAATTGTTTCTGTTAGCCCTAGGGTGGGCCCTAGGCAACTGCTAATCCGGCCCTGGACTGGACCAGTTCCCGTCGTCAGACTTCATATTTTGTTGTTTTGTATTGTATAGTCTTTGCTAACAATCAATGTATGTATATGATAAATAATTGATTTAAGTTAAAAAATCTACATATGTGTATACATATACTAATTATTTGCATTATGTATTAATATATATATAAAGAAGTATATATAGAAAAGTTCTCGGAAATAAAGGAATTTATTGACAAATTTGCAAAGTTGAAAGCTGAGTCATTTGCACAAAATTTATGTACATGCACATTTTATTTAGTATATACATTTCTAAAACAGGGATATGTAAGGAAGGATATATATAAGGATATGTCAAAAAATTAACTTATTTTATTTTTATATATTCTATTTATTTCCCACCCCCACCCACTCTGCCCATTCCTCATTTATGTTGCGGCAGGTCAGCTCATGTCGCTACATCAGCCCTCAAAACAAAACGAAAATCCAATTCTAGCAGCCAAATATTTTAGAGCCCACACACAAGCATAGTATGTGTGAATACATGGCACACACACATTTACGTAACCAGGAAGCGAAACTCAAAACACACTCAAAACGCTTTCGGAAAATAAGAATTGATATTTTGTCGTGCCTGTGTACACACATACATTTGCAATTCTCGTCTTGCTTTCGCATCTCGTCATGAATCGAACATGTCGAAAAAATGCCGAACGTCCCAGGTCCCCGACCCGAACGTCTCAGGTCCGCCACCCGAACGTCTCAGGTCCAACAGCCGAAGACCTGGGGACCCGGGACAGAAAACTCAGCTGCGCCCCTTTCGTTGTATGAACTGGCACATCTATATACTGTATGGTTAGTGCTTCAGTCAATTATCGTGAGCACTAAACACGAAGGCAAGATCCCCAGATGTAGTCCAATAGCCAAGCCATTTGAAGCAATAAAAAACCGATGGAAAAATCAATATTGCTTCTTTTTGTTTTGTTTTGTTATTAAATACCTTTTGAAGACTGACAGAAGTACATCTAAATAATGCGTAATTACATTTACAACGAGAAGGAACTAAGTGAGTCGCTTCCGTGGACGCGACTCTACTCCTATACCCGCACTCAGTCAGTATATAAATTTTTGAGCTTATGATTTATGTCATCTACGTCTAATGTTTATTCTACATCTGACATTTGGTTGCTCTAGTTCTTACAGTCTCTGAGAACTAGGCGGGACGAAGGGACGGACGGACTAATATACCCCTTAACTCGTTTTGAGTACGGGTATAAAAATAATCATAATAACAAATGAGACATACAAGTCATCAAAAAATCATGCTGGATCGAATGGATGATGATGCAGATTTTGCCAAATTTTGGCTAAAACTATACCCACAAGACTTAACCATACAAAAAAAGGAATACATCCAGGGGAAACAGCAATAAACGTCTCGAGATGGCTGTGGGATCTGGTGAGGGTCCTGCGGAAAGGAAATCCTATCCTAGTGCACATTTCCAACAGCAGACCCGTCCAAGCAAGTGCAGAGTATACGTATCCACAACGGTCTTGATTGATATATCCCCAATTAAAAGATCAATAAATTAAATTAAAGAAACTGCAATGAATGGGAATATTTTGACCAGACTTTTCAGCTATTTGGTACACAAAATCCTTTTTCGAACTGCAGCCTCTGAATACTTAAATACTAAAATATGTAATACTTACATATTCGTAGAAAACACTTTGAGAACTCCAAGCAAAGTTTCAGTACTAGACTCTGAGCGAAAACTTCGTTGCAAGAATAACCTAAGACAGTAAACAGATGATCGAATAGAGAGGTGAGTCTTCTGAGTGCTTTAGTTGCAGTCCATCATTAGCTGAATAATCAACTTGGCAAGGTTTTAGGATCCGAGTACAGAACCCAAGCGAATAGTGGCATGGAAAACGCTAGCCTATATCTAAAATAAAATAAACTAGCAAAAACGACACCCACGCACGACGCACGACGCACGAATATTGTAACGCATGCGCCCACCGAGGTGGCCAGCGAGGTGGAAGCTCCTCCACAGTTACCGTTAAATGTGGCAGGGCACTCGAAACGGTGACCCTGATTCTGGGAAAATCCCTTGAAAAGCATCTTAATTTTTGTTGATCACAGCTAAGTGTATCCAAATATCCAATTATGTTTCTAAATACAAATTTAATTGGAAAACTTTAATCTTTCAGAAGGGTCTCTGGAGCTCTGGAAATAAAATTATAAGGGTAGAATAGAAATTCAAGCATAACTAAGAAAGTGTTTCACATACTCGTAATACATAGATTTATATTATAGGAATTATGGGTCACAATCTGGCGAATGAAAACACTAGCAGCCACATGGAAGATTGCTTCAAAGCGATCTAGATCTAACACACAACCCAGTTGCAAAGGAGACAAGAAATAAACTCCGTGAGGTCCAGCCCTTTGCAAAAAGTGGCCGGTCGCACAATCATCACATTGGACGATTTACAGGTTGTGACTGTTGGGCCAGCCAAAATCTCATACCCGTGAGTACTGATCCTGCCAATTGTTAACTTATATTAACGGCAGTATCCCGCCCTAACCATATGGCGAACACACATATTCCTAGTAATAAACGAGAAGGAACGTGTGAGTCGCTTCTGGGGACGCGACTCTACTTATACCCGTACTCAGTCATCATATACATTTTTGAGAATGATTTTTTAAAATTTTAGAAAAAAAAATAATTTTACATTTTACATTTTTTTCCTACATCTGTTATCTACATCTACATCTACAATGTATATTTTACATCTAACATGTAGATTATAGATGTACCATTCATATTGTACATTTCTTCCGCTAGGGGTTGCTCGCGCACTAAACGCGGCAGAGTGTGCGAGCGAGAAGGAGATAGAGTAACGTTTCTCTTGCGGGAGGGGGCGGGGAAGCAACTGAAAATTTCTTCATTGTGGCTATAATTATGATCCGATCTGATTCAGATTCGGCAATCTGGTAGATATGGGCATTCTCTACAATACTGCGTTTTTAGTTTTATCGTATCTTTAAAATTGTGCCTGCCACAGATTTTCGTCCTTTGCGGGGGCGGAAGGGGGCGGGGCGAAATTTTGAAATACTCTTGTAGCAGTGTGATATCACATGAGTCTAGAAACCAAATTTGGTTGCCCTAGCTCTTATAGTCTCTGAGATCCAGGCGCTCATGAAGACGGACAGACGGACATGGCTTAATCGACTCGGGTATTGATGCTGATCAAGAATATATATACTTTATGGGGTCGGAAACGTTTCCTTCTCTGCGTTGCACACATCCACTTTTACCACAAATCTAATATACCCCTTAACTCTTTTTTGAGTACGGGTATAAAAATTAAATACTGCGCAATGGCGACTTTACGCAATCTAAAAAATCCAAGAAATTAATGAATTAAAAGTCCAAATGTAATAATACATGGACATACATAATTATTATTAACGAAGAATATGCCTTAAAAATAAAATGAATTTGTATTGTGTGATTTTTTAAATATAACTTATAACTGATTGCTGATCAAGAATATATGTACTTTATGGGGTCGAAAACAAATCCTTTAGGGGCTGTCCATATATTACGTAATCACCTAGGGGGTGGGGGGGGGTCAAGGAAATGATTATGTTTGATTACATGGGGGTGGGGGGTCTTGGACAATGATTACGTTATCATTTTAAAGTATTTAAAGTATTTATTCAAAAATTTATTTCGCGCCGATTATTCCGCCAATAAGTTCCAAATGCAACCCTATAATAAAGTCGATATACATATTCTACCATTTGTATATCGAAAATCAGCTGTTCGTTGTGAAAGCATGTGATTCAACGGAATCTATTTTAAAATTTCGGCTGTGACATGTGTGCTCTGGTGTTTCAAAATGGAATCTGAACTAAATGCACTCTTTCAAACGTTTTTCAAAACTTACAAACTGCGCTATCCAGACAAAGGACCGTCAGTTTGTCAAAAAGAAGCAACTGCAATATGGAAAACAGCAAAAAAAGAACAAAAAGAGTTTCACAAATATATAAGTGACTTAATAAAAAGCTATGAAAAGCAGGTGCAACAAAAAAAAATCAAAACTATGTCCTTTTTTATGAATGCTTCAAAGGTATGTACGATATATTTAATCTATTCAATTTGTTTCGCCATGCATAGTGTTTGTGATATATTGTGACTCCAAACACGTGCTTTGCATTCTGTCGGACATATAACTATACATTTTTTAATTATTTACAGAATATATATACTCCTAAAAACGATATTCCTCAATCAGCGATCGATTCTAATGACCATTCCATCGATCTAACGTCTGAAAATAGTAAGTAACTAATAAACAAAAATATTTTAATATTAGTTAACAGACAAACTAAATCACTTAAATACTTTCATATTGTAGATGAAGAGACAAAAACTAATCTCCGCAGCGAAAGAAGCTACCCAAAGCCTGCGCAACAAAAGACAAAGGAAAATATTATATCTTTAACTCAGAAAGCATCTATCCTAGTGCAGGCAAATAATTCCACAATGTCTAGCGAAATCCAAAAGGAGCTTGCCAAAACTAAGCAAGAAATTGAAAATGAAACAAGAACCCTCAAGCGCAAGCAACAAATTGCAGAAGCTCAACAAAAATATAGGGAGAATAAAAAAAAAAATTGTGCAGCCTATTTGAAAAAATTCCAGACGCTCGAAGTCTCTGGAACCAACGATCTACAGCCGGCAGACCCCCGATTGAAGACGATCAACCGTTTCTCCATAAAACTATTTTGGAGATAGCCATGTTTGGAAGTGGAGCTGATGAAAGGAGGCGCACTAACCTCATCAGAAGTGTAAAAACCTTGTCTGATCTCCATGAAGAGCTTAATAAAGAAGGGTTTAATTTGTCCAGAAGCTCAACCTATCTAAAACTATTGCCCAGAAACTCTTCCTCGATTGAAGGAAGACGCCATGTTAGAACGGTACCGGTAAAGCTTTGTCGAGCCCAGGCAGATTATCACAAGCAGCATGTAGATGGATATTTTGCTACAGCATCCATAAAATATCTTGAAAGCATAGCCTCTGTTCTCGGCCCTGCTCAAGTTTTTTTTTGTCACAAGACGACAAGGCTAGGGTGCCAATCGGTTTGACTGCTGCAAATAAGCAAGCACCTCTGCTCATGCATCTTGAATACAAGATCAAGCTGCCAGATCACGATTGGGTGGTTGCCCCAAGGCATAAGCTAATCCCATCAGTTTATGCTGGGGTAATTATAAGTCCTGAAAAAATGGGAGACCCGAAAGCTGTCGGTTATTCTGGCCCCACACTTATCAGCATAAGGAGTGGGAAGCACTCGTCATCTACCGCAGAAACTCATGCCAAAGATTTCGACAGTATTGTTAAGCTAGAGTCCTTTCAATCAATAGCAAAGACCAATAAAGGACGAGTCAAGCCTGTGGTTATAATAACTTCCGATGGTGGCCCTGATGAAAATCCCAGATATGGGAAGGTTATTTCCCATGCAGTACAACATTTTAAGGCATACAATTTGGATGCAATTTTTGTTGCCACAAATGCTCCAGGTAAATTGTTTATCTATGTCTAAACTAAATTCCATTTTTATTTCAGGAAGAAGTGCTTTTAACCGAGTAGAAAGGCGAATGGCCCCATTAAGCCGGGAGTTGTCTGGGTTGATTTTGCCACATGATAAGTATGGAAGCCATTTGGATAACCAAGGCAAAACAACAGACTTTGACTTGGAGGAAAAAAATTTTGAATTCGCTGGGAAAACATTGGCCGAAGTCTGGGGCAACATGGTCCTCGATAACTTTCCTGTGACTGCAGAATATGTTGCACCTAACGAAGAAGAGGCAGAACTGGATGACATTGATCAGTACTGGTATCAAGAACATGTTCGAGAAAGCCAATACTTTCTGCAAATTGTTAAATGCCGTTCCGAAAAATGTTGTGGTGAATTTAGAAGTGGATTACTTCAAATTCTACCAGATAGATTTTTCCCCCCTCCTGTACGTGTTATTCAGGGTGTCTCAGAATTAATTGTTTCCGAGGACAACGAGAAGGGAAATTTTCTGGACCTAATGCAACGCAGAGCTCTCGTGATATCGATAAATGATGAAAACAAATATCTGCAGGTAAGGAATTACTTCATTTTATTTATTGAATATGCTAATATCACAGTCTCCACTTTGTTTCTAGATTCCCTACGACTTGTATTGTTCGTCGGTACAAAACCAACTTAAAAAGCGCATGTGTAAGACGTGTGGTTTGTATTTTGCATCCCAAAAATCAGCAAATCTGCATGCAAAAATCCATAAAAATGTATTTTCAAATTTGGATTGCAAAGCAAAGAAAAATCTTTATCGTGTGGCTGGGCGGCGAAAGGGAGAATGTCTAGTGGTTCAATCACACGAAGGATGCGAAGACCTCGAATGGCTTGACGAAGAGTATGTCCCAGATGATATCAGCGCAGATGTACAGAATTTGACATGCCAAATTCCAATAATAAATAATATTAAAGATTGTATTGCATCTCCGTTTGAATCCACAGATTAAAGCAACAAATTCGTTTATAAATTTTTTTTTTCTTGTGATTACGTAATCATGGGGGGGGGTTCCTTGAATGATTACTTTTGATTATCAGGGGGGGGAGGGGGTCAAAAATCATCGAAAACGTGATTACGTAATATATGGACAGCCCCTTACCACAAATACAATATAATATAATACAATGCATAATATAATACAAATACAAATATAATATCCCCCACCTTAACTCTTTTTGAGTGCGGGTAGAAGAACAGTCCTGAGAGTGGCGACGTGCGGCCCTACTAATTCCATGATGTACATACAATTAATTAGCTTTATAATCAAACATTGGAGTTCCTATGTCAACCAATTTTGACAGAAAACACAACGATGTTTAGACTGTTCCTAATATCGTATGTGCATAGATTTGAAAATTCGAAAAATCAAGTTACCTGTGCTTTGCAGTACCAAAATTCATTTGTCACTCGTGATTCATTCGGTGAATCACTCGTGACAATGTCCCTGTCCTGTGGTGACTCCCTAGTGAAACTCCATATGAATTTTGTATGGGATGTCCGCCAATTCACCAGTGACACCTTCATATGACATTTTCACCGAATTCACCCTTGATTTCATGACTTGACTTATACGTATAAGACATAGGTGAAATCACAAGTGACATGTCACTTCTGATTTCATATAGGACAATTCCGAAAATGTCCTATATGAAATCACCCGTGAAACTTCAAAGCATGTCCTATAGGAAGTCACCAGTGACTTTTCAAATTATGTACTATAGGAAGTCATCCGTGACTTTCAATATATGTCCATGGGGAAGTCACTCGTGACTCTTCAATATATGTCCATAGGGAAGTCACTCGTGACTCTTCAATATATTTCCTATGGGAAGTCACCAGTGACTTTTCAAAATATGTCTTACAGAAAGTCATGAAATTAAAAAAATGTCATCGATAATTTCATATAGGAAGCCACCCAGGCTTCTCATATGAAATCATCGATGACATTTTTTTAATTTCATGAAAAGAGTCACATGTTACTTTCTTTTACAAAAACTTCATTAAAAAACCATTATATTTATTTTACGTGTCAATATTATCTTTTATTTATTTCTGGTATTCTTTTTTGTGATGTTATTTTTTACATTTTGGATCGCCTTTCTTATTTGTCTATCGGCCGAGTCTATTGGATTTATTTGGTCCAATGCTTCTGAAATTTTATAAAAAACAAATATTTTCTCTTTATATTTTTATGGAATTTGAACATCTGAAGGTAATATGTATTATTTTAAGGTATTTTAAGCTAACAAGTAATATATGATGTATTTAGTCTTACCTTTGAGAATCGAATACAGGCCAACTCTGCTTTTTAGCCGCTTTTTGCCGCAAGTGCCGTCTAAATTGTATGTGTTGATTGTATTCTCATTTACAACACTTTTCAGGCACTTAGAGAGGGTGCAGCTTTCCAGCATCTTCCGAACTTTATTTATCTGTAAATATGTAAAAAATTATGTTTATAAATCGTTTGAGACTATGTAAAATTTGCAAGCTCTTGCAGAAGGTATTATAATTTTAATAAGAAGTTTTTTTTTTATGGTACTTACGTAGAAATCTTTTATCTGAGGAGTCAATGACTCCTCAAAGCGATCGAGCTCCTCCTCCGACTTTATTGGCAAGCTCATAGCAGCCGGGACCTCCTCCACCTTAACGCTCACTTTGATAAGGGCGTTGGCTTCTGCGAGCTTCTCCGCCATTACATCTACTTCTACATCTTCCTGATCTACTTCTATATATTCCTGATCTACTTCTATATCTTCCTGAATACAATCATTTAATACCTGTGAGCTAACTTCTACACTATTCTGACTGCCTTCGACTGACCTCAACTTTTCCCCTAGTTGATCCCTTTCCCTTTTAACTAGTCTACGAATCTGACGAGGACCAACCATTTTGGTACTTTTGCCTACATAAATATTTCTATCGAAACCTGTAAATTACAAAATGAATTTTGTATTATTAAATAATATAAATAAGTTTAAAGTTACTTGGGTTTCACCAGGAAAAGACAAACGAAAAACAGGCAAAATAGGGTATTAGGTTGAGCCAAAGTTTTTTTTTTTTGTTAATTTAAACGGAACACCCTTTAATTTTTTTATCTTGGGTTAAATTATTATATAAATGTTTTTATTTTTATTTAAAAAAATGTTTAGAGGTTGCTACCGCGATTAAAAAGTTTAAAACAAGAAAATTGAAAAAAATTTTTTTTATTAATCAGTTTTTGCCAGCAAATAGATTGCATAACCAAATATATCAACCTCAGCTTATTATTATTATTAAAATGAACTAGTGTCTAAGTTTCAATATTATTTAAAAAAAAGCGACGAATTTAAAATTATATATAACCAAAAAAGTGTATTTTCTATTCGTGGTAGCAACCCCTAAACCTTACAAGTAAAAATTTTTCTCTACAACTTTCTATGAAACGGAAAAAATTTTCTACTTTGATTGCTCATATCTCTTAAACATGAATACCGAATATTTTGAAAATTACATTTTCGAAAGCTCTGGAAAATATAGATGAGTTTATTCATTTTATCCAAAGCGCTCATTAAATTCTTTGACTTTTGTCACCCCCCTTCTGCTGAGGCTCCTATGTGCGACGCACTCGGCTAACACATTTCTAGAATGTTCTAGACGTATTTTGTGTTGCATTCTGCTTTCTGCATTTTAGATTTTATTAAAACCCAAGAAACACTTAAACTTATGTAGAAACGCGCACTGTTTTCACTTAGTTCACTTACCTGAATTAGTTAATCGTTAAACCTGCAAAAAAACACTTTTTTTTAAACTCGGACGGAGACAAAACACCCCAGCCAGACGCAACGAAAAACTAATTGTCTTTCCTTACCGCTTTGCTACTGTTTCTTTTGTTTCATCTCCTCTTGACGCGTGTCATTTTCATCTCCTTTTTGACGCGTACCCTTTCGATTGTGATACATATCCGACTATAAGTTACTTTTGTCTCTGACCAGCGAAATAATATGGACATAAATAAATAGAATTTAGTAAACTAATTTTTACATAGTTATATAAGTCTATTATATAATCATGGTAACAATTAAATTATGGTAGTACCTATATATAAAATTAGTTTTTTTAAATGATATGGCTACAATTATTATATAATAGACTTCAATAACAATGTACTTTGTATTATGCTACCAAATCATAATAATAATAAGGCTATTGATATAAATTATTGAAGTAAATAATTGCGCTCAAAGTTTAAGAGTATAAAAAAGTAGGTGCGCCATTAAATATTTTTCGGTACTGCTTTTTACCAAAAATATGCTTTCGACTCTGGCATAATGGAACAGTGAGAACAAAAAGTGAGAAGGGGCGAGAGTAGAAGAGTGAGAGTCGAACGAAGGCACCCAAAAATTAGAAGTAAGAGGGAGAGGGAAATCTATGGATATCTGCTTCTCTTTCTTACACATCCGTTTCGGTTAGCAGCAGTGAAGCTTGGAAAAATTCTCTGCTGACGTCGACGTCGTCAACGGCAGCGAAGTCGACGTCGATGAATTAGACTTTAGAACATTTAGAGCTTAAATACAATATTGAATTGGAAAACGAAGAGCAGGTCTTTTGCTATCCAATAAATATAACCTAATACTGTCACAAAAATGATTGTTACTTGTTAAAGTAGTACACTAAAAAAAGTGAGAAAATTTAAATGAGTTTAAAAAAAAATGGGCGGTGCCACGCCCTCTATTTTAATATATCTAATAGATTTTGGTTCATTTAACCCGATACAAAAAACAGAAGCGAATTATCTTGCCCCGTTCTTGAGTTATTAATTTTGGCCAGAAAAAGTGGTCAAATTTCCCATAGTGCAACTGCATGAGTGAGAACCTTTATCCTCTCTCTCTCCCTCTCTCGCTGGACCCCCTGTTCGGCTGCCCTTTTGCCCTCGGCTTACGAGCAGTTTTGCTGCTGCTGCAGCTAGTTTGGGAGTCGGGCTGGACTGAGTGGTAGATCGATCGCTGAATGTGGGCCATGGGTCATAGTTGATTTGGCAGCGTTCGCATTCGGTTCGCCCTACAGTTTTTCTCTGCTGGAGGGTCGTGTCCAGTTTCAGTTTTTCTTCTGAGTCGCGTCGCCATTTTTTCGCTCCCCCAATACAACAACAAGAACACACAGTTTCCATACGTGTATATATATATATCGTGGGCAGGCGTGTACACTGCACTATGGGAAATTTTACCACTTTTTCTGGCCAAAACCCATTTTCTGAAAGTCGGAAAATTAAAACAAGTTATAGTGCAACGCAATCACAATACTTCAATCTTTACTGTTGCATCACAGAAATCTTGATAGAGGGCGCCTCAACGAAGGAATCAGCTGATAAACACAGCTGTTTCATTTGCAAAGCACATGCTTCTGCAATATTCAATTTTGTTTGCTAACTTTAAGTGGCCAAAAAACAAAAACTAAACAATATTTCTCAAATTTTTGAAATGAATTCCAATCAGTGTGGATTTTATTATGTGTTTGTGAACTTCTGCTGTAGAAAAAACTCGTATTGTGCCCTTAATGGAGCCAAAATGTAAGTAGCCTTGTAAATGCATATTTTTGATCAAGTCTCATCTTGCAAAAGGTATTTAAAGTGAGTCCAGCAGAGTCCATCAACAAGATGTATTGTATGTTGTAGAGTATTTAGTTCTTGTTCAAATGAATGTAATTTAAAATAACACTTTTTACGATTTTGCGAGAAATTTGAATTTTTAGGACATAACCTCAAATTGGCTAACTCAGATTTTTTTGGGAAGTGGTACGTAGCAAGGGGAAAAGTCGCCAAGGGGGATGCTGTGTTGATAAGAAAGAGGTTCTTTAGCGTTCTTTAAGTCCAAGGCCTATTTTGGGAACAATCTCGAAATAAATTTTACAAATCTGATTGTGTGATGCTGTAGGATTGAAAACCTAACAGACGTGTTTCTGCGAGATATAGATACATACTTCTGATCCAATAATTTCGTACGTGAATTTGGATAGACGTGTCCAGCGACAGAACAGAATGTGTCTTCCATTAGAGGTTTTAAGCCTATTAGAATGCTCATCAAATCCGGATGGCAGCACGGAGCGCTAAGATGAAAGCTCTTTTAATGAATTAGACTTTAGAACATTTAGAGCTTAAATACAATATTGAATTGGAAAACGAAGAGCAGGTCTTTTGCTAAGAGGTGTGTAGGGAAAATATATTTCTTACTATACATTATTAATTGTAGTTCATTACAGGGCTACAAGATGAATGCGCTCTATATTACTTTCTTCCCTAAAACGGGTTTCCCTTGTTAAAGGCGTGCCACGCCAACTGTTGTCCAATAAATATAACCTAATACTGTCACAAAAATGGTTGTTACTTGTTAAAGTAGTACACTAAAAAAAGTGAGAAAATTTAAATGAGTTTAAAAAAAAATGGGCGGTGCCACGCCCTCTATTTTAATATATCTAATCGATTTTGGTTCATTTAACCCGATACAAAAAACAGAAGCGAATTATCTTGCCCCGTTCTTGAGTTATTAATTTTGGCCAGAAAAAGTGGTCAAATTTCCCATAGTGCAACTGCATGAGTGAGAACCTTTATCCTCTCTCTCTCCCTCTCTCGCTGGACCCCCTGTTCGGCTGCCCTTTTGCCCTCGGCTTACGAGCAGTTTTGCTGCTGCTGCAGCTAGTTTGGGAGTCGGGCTGGACTGAGTGGTAGATCGATCGCTGAATGTGGGCCATGGGTCATAGTTGATTTGGCAGCGTTCGCATTCGGTTCGCCCTACAGTTTTTCTCTGCTGGAGGGTCGTGTCCAGTTTCAGTTTTTCTTCTGAGTCGCGTCGCCATTTTTTCGCTCCCCCAATACAACAACAAGAACACACAGTTTCCATACGTGTATATATATATATCGTGGGCAGGCGTGTACACTGCACTATGGGAAATTTTACCACTTTTTCTGGCCAAAACCCATTTTCTGAAAGTCGGAAAATTAAAACAAGTTATAGTGCAACGCAATCACAATACTTCAATCTTTACTGTTGCATCACAGAAATCTTGATAGAGGGCGCCAAAACGAAGGAATCAGCTGATAAACACAGCTGTTTCATTTGCAAAGCACATGCTTCTGCAATATTCAATTTTGTTTGCTAACTTTAAGTGGCCAAAAAACAAAAACTAAACAATATTTCTCAAATTTTTGAAATGAATTCCAATCAGTGTGGATTTTATTATGTGTTTGTGAACTTCTGCTGTAGAAAAAACTCGTATTGTGGCCTTAATGGAGCCAAAATGTAAGTAGCCTTGTAAATGCATATTTTTGATCAAGTCTCATCTTGCAAAAGGTATTTAAAGTGAGTCCAGCAGAGTCCATCAACAAGATGTATTGTATGTTGTAGAGTATTTAGTTCTTGTTCAAATGAATGTAATTTAAAATAACACTTTTTACGATTTTGCGAGAAATTTGAATTTTTAGGACATAACCTCAAATTGGCTAACTCAGATTTTTTTGGGAAGTGGTACGTAGCAAGGGGAAAAGTCGCCAAGGGGGATGCTGTGTTGATAAGAAAGAGGTTCTTTAGCGTTCTTTAAGTCCAAGGCCTATTTTGGGAACAATCTCGAAATAAATTTTACAAATCTGATTGTGTGATGCTGTAGGATTGAAAACCTAACAGACGTGTTTCTGCGAGATATAGATACATACTTCTGATCCAATAATTTCGTACGTGAATTTGGATAGACGTGTCCAGCGACAGAACAGAATGTGTCTTCCATTAGAGGTTTTAAGCCTATTAGAATGCTCATCAAATCCGGATGGCAGCACGGAGCGCTAAGATGAAAGCTCTTTTAATGAATTAGACTTTAGAACATTTAGAGCTTAAATACAATATTGAATTGGAAAACGAAGAGCAGGTCTTTTGCTAAGAGGTGTGTAGGGAAAATATATTTCTTACTATACATTATTAATTGTAGTTCATTACAGGGCTACAAGATGAATGCGCTCTATATTACTTTCTTCCCTAAAACGGGTTTCCCTTGTTAAAGGCGTGCCACGCCAACTGTTGTCCAATAAATATAACCTAATACTGTCACAAAAATGGTTGTTACTTGTTAAAGTAGTACACTAAAAAAAGTGAGAAAATTTAAATGAGTTTAAAAAAAAATGGGCGGTGCCACGCCCTCTATTTTAATATATCTAATCGATTTTGGTTCATTTAACCCAAAACAAAAAACAGAAGCGAATTATCTTGCCCCGTTCTTGAGTTATTAATTTTGGCCAGAAAAAGTGGTCAAATTTCCCATAGTGCAACTGCATGAGTGAGAACCTTTATCCTCTCTCTCCCTCTCTCGCTGGACCCCCTGTTCGGCTGCCCTTTTGCCCTCGGCTTACGAGCAGTTTTGCTGCTGCTGCAGCTAGTTTGGGAGTCGGGCTGGACTGAGTGGTAGATCGATCGCTGAATGTGGGCCATGGGTCATAGTTGATTTGGCAGCGTTCGCATTCGGTTCGCCCTACAGTTTTTCTCTGCTGGAGGGTCGTGTCCAGTTTCAGTTTTTCTTCTGAGTCGCGTCGCCATTTTTTCGCTCCCCCAATACAACAACAAGAACACACAGTTTCCATACGTGTATATATATATATCGTGGGCAGGCGTGTACACTGCACTATGGGAAATTTTACCACTTATTCTGGCCAAAACCCATTTTCTGAAAGTCGGAAAATTAAAACAAGTTATAGTGCAACGCAATCACAATACTTCAATCTTTACTGTTGCATCACAGAAATCTTGATAGAGGGCGCCACAACGAAGGAATCAGCTGATAAACACAGCTGTTTCATTTGCAAAGCACATGCTTCTGCAATATTCAATTTTGTTTGCTAACTTTAAGTGGCCAAAAAACAAAAACTAAACAATATTTCTCAAATTTTTGAAATGAATTCCAATCAGTGTGGATTTTATTATGTGTTTGTGAACTTCTGCTGTAGAAAAAACTCGTATTGTGCCCTTAATGGAGCCAAAATGTAAGTAGCCTTGTAAATGCATATTTTTGATCAAGTCTCATCTTGCAAAAGGGATTTAAAGTGAGTCCAGCAGAGTCCATCAACAAGATGTATTGTATGTTGTAGAGTATTTAGTTCTTGTTCAAATGAATGTAATTTAAAATAACACTTTTTACGATTTTGCGAGAAATTTGAATTTTTAGGACATAACCTCAAATTGGCTAACTCAGATTTTTTTGGGAAGTGGTACGTAGCAAGGGGAAAAGTCGCCAAGGGGGATGCTGTGTTGATAAGAAAGAGGTTCTTTAGCGTTCTTTAAGTCCAAGGCCTATTTTGGGAACAATCTCGAAATAAATTTTACAAATCTGATTGTGACGTGTTTCTGCGAGCTATAGATACATACTTCTGATCCAATAATTTCGTACGTGAATTTGGATAGACGTGTCCAGCGACAGAATAGAATGTGTCTTCCATTAGAGGTTTTAAGCCTATTAGAATGCTCATCAAATCCGGATGGCAGCACGGAGCGCTAAGATGAAAGCTCTTTTAATGAATTAGACTTTAGAACATTTAGAGCTTAAATACAATATTGAATTGGAAAACGAAGAGCAGGTCTTTTGCTAAGAGGTGTGTAGGGAAAATATATTTCTTACTATACATTATTAATTGTAGTTCATTACAGGGCTACAAGATGAATGCGCTCTATATTACTTTCTTCCCTAAAACGGGTTTCCCTTGTTAAAGGCGTGCCACGCCAACTGTTGTCCAATAAATATAACCTAATACTGTCACAAAAATGGTTGTTACTTGTTAAAGTAGTACACTAAAAAAAGTGAGAAAATTTAAATGAGTTTAAAAAAAAATGGGCGGTGCCACGCCCTCTATTTTAATATATCTAATAGATTTTGGTTCATTTAACCCGATACAAAAAACAGAAGCGAATTATCTTGCCCCGTTCTTGAGTTATTAATTTTGGCCAGAAAAAGTGGTCAAATTTCCCATAGTGCAACTGCATGAGTGAGAACCTTTATCCTCTCTCTCTCCCTCTCTCGCTGGACCCCCTGTTCGGCTGCCCTTTTGCCCTCGGCTTACGAGCAGTTTTGCTGCTGCTGCAGCTAGTTTGGGAGTCGGGCTGGACTGAGTGGTAGATCGATCGCTGAATGTGGGCCATGGGTCATAGTTGATTTGGCAGCGTTCGCATTCGGTTCGCCCTACAGTTTTTCTCTGCTGGAGGGTCGTGTCCAGTTTCAGTTTTTCTTCTGAGTCGCGTCGCCATTTTTTCGCTCCCCCAATACAACAACAAGAACACACAGTTTCCATTTTACCACTTTTTCTGGCCAAAACCCATTTTCTGAAAGTCGGAAAATTAAAACAAGTTATAGTGCAACGCAATCACAATACTTCAATCTTTACTGTTGCATCACAGAAATCTTGATAGAGGGCGCCACAACGAAGGAATCAGCTGATAAACACAGCTGTTTCATTTGCAAAGCACATGCTTCTGCAATATTCAATTTTGTTTGCTAACTTTAAGTGGCCAAAAAACAAAAACTAAACAATATTTCTCAAATTTTTGAAATGAATTCCAATCAGTGTGGATTTTATTATGTGTTTGTGAACTTCTGCTGTAGAAAAAACTCGTATTGTGCCCTTAATGGAGCCAAAATGTAAGTAGCCTTGTAAATGCATATTTTTGATCAAGTCTCATCTTGCAAAAGGGATTTAAAGTGAGTCCAGCAGAGTCCATCAACAAGATGTATTGTATGTTGTAGAGTATTTAGTTCTTGTTCAAATGAATGTAATTTAAAATAACACTTTTTACGATTTTGCGAGAAATTTGAATTTTTAGGACATAACCTCAAATTGGCTAACTCAGATTTTTTTGGGAAGTGGTACGTAGCAAGGGGAAAAGTCGCCAAGGGGGATGCTGTGTTGATAAGAAAGAGGTTCTTTAGCGTTCTTTAAGTCCAAGGCCTATTTTGGGAACAATCTCGAAATAAATTTTACAAATCTGATTGTGTGATGCTGTAGGATTGAAAACCTAACAGACGTGTTTCTGCAAGCTATAGATACATACTTCTGATCCAATAATTTCGTACGTGAATTTGGATAGACGTGTCCAGCGACAGAACAGAATGTGTCTTCCATTAGAGGTTTTAAGCCTATTAGAATGCTCATCAAATCCGGATGGCAGCACGGAGCGCTAAGATGAAAGCTCTTTTAATGAATTAGACTTTAGAACATTTAGAGCTTAAATACAATATTGAATTGGAAAACGAAGAGCAGGTCTTTTGCTAAGAGGTGTGTAGGGAAAATATATTTCTTACTATACATTATTAATTGTAGTTCATTACAGGGCTACAAGATGAATGCGCTCTATATTACTTTCTTCCCTAAAACGGGTTTCCCTTGTTAAAGGCGTGCCACGCCAACTGTTGTCCAATAAATATAACCTAATACTGTCACAAAAATGGTTGTTACTTGTTAAAGTAGTACACTAAAAAAAGTGAGAAAATTTAAATGAGTTTTAAAAAAAGGGGCGGTGCCACGCCCTCTATTTTTATATATCTAATAGATGTTGGTTCATTTAACCCGATACAAAAAACAGAAGCGAATTATCTTGCCCCGTTCTTGAGTTATTAATTTTGGCCAGAAAAAGTGGTCAAATTTCCCATAGTGCAACTGCATGAGTGAGAACCTTTATCCTCTCTCTCTCCCTCTCTCGCTGGACCCCCCTGTTCGGCTGCCCTTTTGCCCACGGCTTACGAGCAGTTTTGCTGCTGCTGCAGCTAGTTTGGGAGTCGGGCTGGACTGAGTGGTAGATCGATCGCTGAATGTGGGCCATGGGTCATAGTTGATTTGGCAGCGTTCGCATTCGGTTCGCCCTACAGTTTTTCTCTGCTGGAGGGTCGTGTCCAGTTTCAGTTTTTCTTCTGAGTCGCGTCGCCATTTTTTCGCTCCCCCAATACAACAACAAGAACACACAGTTTCCATACGTGTATATATATATATCGTGGGCAGGCGTGTACACTGCACTATGGGAAATTTTACCACTTTTTCTGGCCAAAACCCATTTTCTGAAAGTCGGAAAATTAAAACAAGTTATAGTGCAACGCAATCACAATACTTCAATCTTTACTTTTGCATCACAGAAATCTTGATAGAGGGCGCCACAACGAAGGAATCAGCTGATAAACACAGCTGTTTCATTTGCAAAGCACATGCTTCTGCAATATTCAATTTTGTTTGCTAACTTTAAGTGGCCAAAAAACAAAAACTAAACAATATTTCTCAAATTTTTGAAATGAATTCCAATCAGTGTGGATTTTATTATGTGTTTGTGAACTTCTGCTGTAGAAAAAACTCGTATTGTGCCCTTAATGGAGCCAAAATGTAAGTAGCCTTGTAAATGCATATTTTTGATCAAGTCTCATCTTGCAAAAGGGATTTAAAGTGAGTCCAGCAGAGTCCATCAACAAGATGTATTGTATGTTGTAGAGTATTTAGTTCTTGTTCAAATGAATGTAATTTAAAATAACACTTTTTACGATTTTGCGAGAAATTTGAATTTTTAGGACATAACCTCAAATTGGCTAACTCAGATTTTTTTGGGAAGTGGTACGTAGCAAGGGGAAAAGTCGCCAAGGGGGATGCTGTGTTGATAAGAAAGAGGTTCTTTAGCGTTCTTTAAGTCCAAGGCCTATTTTGTGAACAATCTCGAAATAAATTTTACAAATCTGATTGTGTGATGCTGTAGGATTGAAAACCTAACAGACGTGTTTCTGCAAGCTATAGATACATACTTCTGATCCAATAATTTCGTACGTGAATTTGGATAGACGTGTCCAGCGACAGAACAGAATGTGTCTTCCATTAGAGGTTTTAAGCCTATTAGAATGCTCATCAAATCCGGATGGCAGCACGGAGCGCTAAGATGAAAGCTCTTTTAATGAATTAGACTTTAGAACATTTAGAGCTTAAATACAATATTGAATTGGAAAACGAAGAGCAGGTCTTTTGCTAAGAGGTGTGTAGGGAAAATATATTTCTTACTATACATTATTAATTGTAGTTCATTACAGGGCTACAAGATGAATGCGCTCTATATTACTTTCTTCCCTAAAACGGGTTTCCCTTGTTAAAGGCGTGCCACGCCAACTGTTGTCCAATAAATATAACCTAATACTGTCACAAAAATGGTTGTTACTTGTTAAAGTAGTACACTAAAAAAAGTGAGAAAATTTAAATGAGTTTTAAAAAAAGGGGCGGTGCCACGCCCTCTATTTTAATATATCTAATAGATGTTGGTTCATTTAACCCGATACAAAAAACAGAAGCGAATTATCTTGCCCCGTTCTTGAGTTATTAATTTTGGCCAGAAAAAGTGGTCAAATTTCCCATAGTGCAACTGCATGAGTGAGAACCTTTATCCTCTCTCTCTCCCTCTCTCGCTGGACCCCCTGTTCGGCTGCCCTTTTTTTTCCCACGGCTTACGAGCAGTTTTGCTGCTGCTGCAGCTAGTTTGGGAGTCGGGCTGGACTGAGTGGTAGATCGATCGCTGAATGTGGGCCATGGGTCATAGTTGATTTGGCAGCGTTCGCATTCGGTTCGCCCTACAGTTTTTCTCTGCTGGAGGGTCGTGTCCAGTTTCAGTTTTTCTTCTGAGTCGCGTCGCCATTTTTTCGCTCCCCCAATACAACAACAAGAACACACAGTTTCCATACGTGTATATATATATATCGTGGGCAGGCGTGTACACTGCACTATGGGAAATTTTACCACTTTTTCTGGCCAAAACCCATTTTCTGAAAGTCGGAAAATTAAAACAAGTTATAGTGCAACGCAATCACAATACTTCAATCTTTACTGTTGCATCACAGAAATCTTGATAGAGGGCGCCACAACGAAGGAATCAGCTGATAAACACAGCTGTTTCATTTGCAAAGTACATGCTTCTGCAATATTCAATTTTGTTTGCTAACTTTAAGTGGCCAAAAAACAAAAACTAAACAATATTTCTCAAATTATTGTGCCCTTAATGGAGCCAAAATGTAAGTAGCCTTGTAAATGCATATTTTTGATCAAGTCTCATCTTGCAAAAGGGATTTAAAGTGAGTCCAGCAGAGTCCATCAACAAGATGTATTGTATGTTGTAGAGTATTTAGTTCTTGTTCAAATGAATGTAATTTAAAATAACACTTTTTACGATTTTGCGAGAAATTTGAATTTTTAGGACATAACCTCAAATTGGCTAACTCAGATTTTTTTGGGAAGTGGTACGTAGCAAGGGGAAAAGTCGCCAAGGGGGATGCTGTGTTGATAAGAAAGAGGTTCTTTAGCGTTCTTTAAGTCCAAGGCCTATTTTGGGAACAATCTCGAAATAAATTTTACAAATCTGATTGTGTGATGCTGTAGGATTGAAAACCTAACAGACGTGTTTCTGCGAGCTATAGATACATACTTCTGATCCAATAATTTCGTACGTGAATTTGGATAGACGTGTCCAGCGACAGAACAGAATGTGTCTTCCATTAGAGGTTTTAAGCCTATTAGAATGCTCATCAAATCCGGATGGCAGCACGGAGCGCTAAGATGAAAGCTCTTTTAATGAATTAGACTTTAGAACATTTAGAGCTTAAATACAATATTGAATTGGAAAACGAAGAGCAGGTCTTTTGCTAAGAGGTGTGTAGGGAAAATATATTTCTTACTATACATTATTAATTGTAGTTCATTACAGGGCTACAAGATGAATGCGCTCTATATTACTTTCTTCCCTAAAACGGGTTTCCCTTGTTAAAGGCGTGCCACGCCAACTGTTGTCCAATAAATATAACCTAATACTGTCACAAAAATGGTTGTTACTTGTTAAAGTAGTACACTAAAAAAAGTGAGAAAATTTAAATGAGTTTAAAAAAAAGGGGCGGTGCCACGCCCTCTATTTTAATATATCTAATAGATGTTGGTTCATTTAACCCGATACAAAAAACAGAAGCGAATTATCTTGCCCCGTTCTTGAGTTATTAATTTTGGCCAGAAAAAGTGGTCAAATTTCCCATAGTGCAACTGCATGAGTGAGAACCTTTATCCTCTCTCTCTCCCTCTCTCGCTGGACCCCCTGTTCGGCTGCCCTTTTGCCCACGGCTTACGAGCAGTTTTGCTGCTGCTGCAGCTAGTTTGGGAGTCGGGCTGGACTGAGTGGTAGATCGATCGCTGAATGTGGGCCATGGGTCATAGTTGATTTGGCAGCGTTCGCATTCGGTTCGCCCTACAGTTTTTCTCTGCTGGAGGGTCGTGTCCAGTTTCAGTTTTTCTTCTGAGTCGCGTCGCCATTTTTTCGCTCCCCCAATACAACAACAAGAACACACAGTTTCCATACGTGTATATATATATATCGTGGGCAGGCGTGTACACTGCACTATGGGAAATTTTACCACTTTTTCTGGCCAAAACCCATTTTCTGAAAGTCGGAAAATTAAAACAAGTTATAGTGCAACGCAATCACAATACTTCAATCTTTACTGTTGCATCACAGAAATCTTGATAGAGGGCGCCACAACGAAGGAATCAGCTGATAAACACAGCTGTTTCATTTGCAAAGCACATGCTTCTGCAATATTCAATTTTGTTTGCTAACTTTAAGTGGCCAAAAAACAAAAACTAAACAATATTTCTCAAATTTTTGAAATGAATTCCAATCAGTGTGGATTTTATTATGTGTTTGTGAACTTCTGCTGTAGAAAAAACTCGTATTGTGCCCTTAATGGAGCCAAAATGTAAGTAGCCTTGTAAATGCATATTTTTGATCAAGTCTCATCTTGCAAAAGGGATTTAAAGTGAGTCCAGCAGAGTCCATCAACAAGATGTATTGTATGTTGTAGAGTATTTAGTTCTTGTTCAAATGAATGTAATTTAAAATAACACTTTTTACGATTTTGCGAGAAATTTGAATTTTTAGGACATAACCTCAAATTGGCTAACTCAGATTTTTTGGGGAAGTGGTACGTAGCAAGGGGAAAAGTCGCCAAGGGGGATGCTGTGTTGATAAGAAAGAGGTTCTTTAGCGTTCTTTAAGTCCAAGGCCTATTTTGGGAACAATCTCGAAATAAATTTTACAAATCTGATTGTGTGATGCTGTAGGATTGAAAACCTAACAGACGTGTTTCTGCGAGCTATAGATACATACTTCTGATCCAATAATTTCGTACGTGAATTTGGATAGACGTGTCCAGCGACAGAACAGAATGTGTCTTCCATTAGAGGTTTTAAGCCTATTAGAATGCTCATCAAATCCGGATGGCAGCACGGAGCGCTAAGATGAAAGCTCTTTTAATGAATTAGACTTTAGAACATTTAGAGCTTAAATACAATATTGAATTGGAAAACGAAGAGCAGGTCTTTTGCTAAGAGGTGTGTAGGGAAAATATATTTCTTACTATACATTATTAATTGTAGTTCATTACAGGGCTACAAGATGAATGCGCTCTATATTACTTTCTTCCCTAAAACGGGTTTCCCTTGTTAAAGGCGTGCCACGCCAACTGTTGTCCAATAAATATAACCTAATACTGTCACAAAAATGGTTGTTACTTGTTAAAGTAGTACACTAAAAAAAGTGAGATTTAAATGAGTTTAAAAAAAAGGGGCGGTGCCACGCCCTCTATTTTAATATATCTAATAGATGTTGGTTCATTTAACCCGATACAAAAAACAGAAGCGAATTATCTTGCCCCGTTCTTGAGTTATTAATTTTGGCCAGAAAAAGTGGTCAAATTTCCCATAGTGCAACTGCATGAGTGAGAACCTTTATCCTCTCTCTCTCCCTCTCTCGCTGGACCCCCTGTTCGGCTGCCCTTTTGCCCTCGGCTTACGAGCAGTTTTGCTGCTGCTGCAGCTAGTTTGGGAGTCGGGCTGGACTGAGTGGTAGATCGATCGCTGAATGTGGGCCATGGGTCATAGTTGATTTGGCAGCGTTCGCATTCGGTTCGCCCTACAGTTTTTCTCTGCTGGAGGGTCGTGTCCAGTTTCAGTTTTTCTTCTGAGTCGCGTCGCCATTTTTTCGCTCCCCCAATACAACAACAAGAACACACAGTTTCCATACGTGTATATATATATATCGTGGGCAGGCGTGTACACTGCACTATGGGAAATTTTACCACTTTTTCTGGCCAAAACCCATTTTCTGAAAGTCGGAAAATTAAAACAAGTTATAGTGCAACGCAATCACAATACTTCAATCTTTACTGTTGCATCACAGAAATCTTGATAGAGGGCGCCACAACGAAGGAATCAGCTGATAAACACAGCTGTTTCATTTGCAAAGCACATGCTTCTGCAATATTCAATTTTGTTTGCTAACTTTAAGTGGCCAAAAAACAAAAACTAAACAATATTTCTCAAATTTTTGAAATGAATTCCAATCAGTGTGGATTTTATTATGTGTTTGTGAACTTCTGCTGTAGAAAAAACTCGTATTGTGCCCTTAATGGAGCCAAAATGTAAGTAGCCTTGTAAATGCATATTTTTGATCAAGTCTCATCTTGCAAAAGGGATTTAAAGTGAGTCCAGCAGAGTCCATCAACAAGATGTATTGTATGTTGTAGAGTATTTAGTTCTTGTTCAAATGAATGTAATTTAAAATAAAACTTTTTACGATTTTGCAAGAAATTTGAATTTTTAGGACATAACCTCAAATTGGCTAACTCAGATTTTTTTGGGAAGTGGTACGTAGCAAGGGGAAAAGTCGCCAAGGGGGATGCTGTGTTGATAAGAAAGAGGTTCTTTAGCGTTCTTTAAGTCCAAGGCCTATTTTGGGAACAATCTCGAAATAAATTTTACAAATCTGATTGTGTGATGCTGTAGGATTGAAAACCTAACAGACGTGTTTCTGCGAGCTATAGATACATACTTCTGATCCAATAATTTCGTACGTGAATTTGGATAGACGTGTCCAGCGACAGAACAGAATGTGTCTTCCATTAGAGGTTTTAAGCCTATTAGAATGCTCATCAAATCCGGATGGCAGCACGGAGCGCTAAGATGAAAGCTCTTTTAATGAATTAGACTTTAGAACATTTAGAGCTTAAATACAATATTGAATTGGAAAACGAAGAGCAGGTCTTTTGCTAAGAGGTGTGTAGGGAAAATATATTTCTTACTATACATTATTAATTGTAGTTCATTACAGGGCTACAAGATGAATGCGCTCTATATTACTTTCTTCCCTAAAACGGGTTTCCCTTGTTAAAGGCGTGCCACGCCAACTGTTGTCCAATAAATATAACCTAATACTGTCACAAAAATGGTTGTTACTTGTTAAAGTAGTACACTAAAAAAAGTGAGAAAATTTAAATGAGTTTAAAAAAAAAGGGCGGTGCCACGCCCTCTATTTTAATATATCTAATAGATGTTGGTTCATTTAACCCGATACAAAAAACAGAAGCGAATTATCTTGCCCCGTTCTTGAGTTATTAATTTTGGCCAGAAAAAGTGGTCAAATTTCCCATAGTGCAACTGCATGAGTGAGAACCTTTATCCTCTCTCTCTCCCTCTCTCGCTGGACCCCCTGTTCGGCTGCCCTTTTGCCCTCGGCTTACGAGCAGTTTTGCTGCTGCTGCAGCTAGTTTGGGAGTCGGGCTGGACTGAGTGGTAGATCGATCGCTGAATGTGGGCCATGGGTCATAGTTGATTTGGCAGCGTTCGCATTCGGTTCGCCCTACAGTTTTTCTCTGCTGGAGGGTCGTGTCCAGTTTCAGTTTTTCTTCTGAGTCGCGTCGCCATTTTTTCGCTCCCCCAATACAACAACAAGAACACACAGTTTCCATACGTGTATATATATATATCGTGGGCAGGCGTGTACACTGCACTATGGGAAATTTTACCACTTTTTCTGGCCAAAACCCATTTTCTGAAAGTCGGAAAATTAAAACAAGTTATAGTGCAACGCAATCACAATACTTCAATCTTTACTGTTGCATCACAGAAATCTTGATAGAGGGCGCCACAACGAAGGAATCAGCTGATAAACACAGCTGTTTCATTTGCAAAGCACATGCTTCTGCAATATTCAATTTTGTTTGCTAACTTTAAGTGGCCAAAAAACAAAAACTAAACAATATTTCTCAAATTTTTGAAATGAATTCCAATCAGTGTGGATTTTATTATGTGTTTGTGAACTTCTGCTGTAGAAAAAACTCGTATTGTGCCCTTAATGGAGCCAAAATGTAAGTAGCCTTGTAAATGCATATTTTTGATCAAGTCTCATCTTGCAAAAGGGATTTAAAGTGAGTCCAGCAGAGTCCATCAACAAGATGTATTGTATGTTGTAGAGTATTTAGTTCTTGTTCAAATGAATGTAATTTAAAATAACACTTTTTACGATTTTGCGAGAAATTTGAATTTTTAGGACATAACCTCAAATTGGCTAACTCAGATTTTTTTGGGAAGTGGTACGTAGCAAGGGGAAAAGTCGCCAAGGGGGATGCTGTGTTGATAAGAAAGAGGTTCTTTAGCGTTCTTTAAGTCCAAGGCCTATTTTGGGAACAATCTCGAAATAAATTTTACAAATCTGATTGTGTGATGCTGTAGGATTGAAAACCTAACAGACGTGTTTCTGCGAGCTATAGATACATACTTCTGATCCAATAATTTCGTACGTGAATTTGGATAGACGTGTCCAGCGACAGAACAGAATGTGTCTTCCATTAGAGGTTTTAAGCCTATTAGAATGCTCATCAAATCCGGATGGCAGCACGGAGCGCTAAGATGAAAGCTCTTTTAATGAATTAGACTTTAGAACATTTAGAGCTTAAATACAATATTGAATTGGAAAACGAAGAGCAGGTCTTTTGCTAAGAGGTGTGTAGGGAAAATATATTTCTTACTATACATTATTAATTGTAGTTCATTACAGGGCTACAAGATGAATGCGCTCTATATTACTTTCTTCCCTAAAACGGGTTTCCCTTGTTAAAGGCGTGCCACGCCAACTGTTGTCCAATAAATATAACCTAATACTGTCACAAAAATGGTTGTTACTTGTTAAAGTAGTACACTAAAAAAAGTGAGAAAATTTAAATGAGTTTAAAAAAAAATGGGCGGTGCCACGCCCTCTATTTTAATATATCTAATAGATGTTGGTTCATTTAACCCGATACAAAAAACAGAAGCGAATTATCTTGCCCCGTTCTTGAGTTATTAATTTTGGCCAGAAAAAGTGGTCAAATTTCCCATAGTGCAACTGCATGAGTGAGAACCTTTATCCTCTCTCTCTCCCTCTCTCGCTGGACCCCCTGTTCGGCTGCCCTTTTGCCCTCGGCTTACGAGCAGTTTTGCTGCTGCTGCAGCTAGTTTGGGAGTCGGGCTGGACTGAGTGGTAGATCGATCGCTGAATGTGGGCCATGGGTCATAGTTGATTTGGCAGCGTTCGCATTCGGTTCGCCCTACAGTTTTTCTCTGCTGGAGGGTCGTGTCCAGTTTCAGTTTTTCTTCTGAGTCGCGTCGCCATTTTTTCGCTCCCCCAATACAACAACAAGAACACACAGTTTCCATACGTGTATATATATATATCGTGGGCAGGCGTGTACACTGCACTATGGGAAATTTTACCACTTTTTCTGGCCAAAACCCATTTTCTGAAAGTCGGAAAATTAAAACAAGTTATAGTGCAACGCAATCACAATACTTCAATCTTTACTGTTGCATCACAGAAATCTTGATAGAGGGCGCCACAACGAAGGAATCAGCTGATAAACACAGCTGTTTCATTTGCAAAGCACATGCTTCTGCAATATTCAATTTTGTTTGCTAACTTTAAGTGGCCAAAAAACAAAAACTAAACAATATTTCTCAAATTTTTGAAATGAATTCCAATCAGTGTGGATTTTATTATGTGTTTGTGAACTTCTGCTGTAGAAAAAACTCGTATTGTGCCCTTAATGGAGCCAAAATGTAAGTAGCCTTGTAAATGCATATTTTTGATCAAGTCTCATCTTGCAAAAGGGATTTAAAGTGAGTCCAGCAGAGTCCATCAACAAGATGTATTGTATGTTGTAGAGTATTTAGTTCTTGTTCAAATGAATGTAATTTAAAATAAAACTTTTTACGATTTTGCGAGAAATTTGAATTTTTAGGACATAACCTCAAATTGGCTAACTCAGATTTTTTTGGGAAGTGGTACGTAGCAAGGGGAAAAGTCGCCAAGGGGGATGCTGTGTTGATAAGAAAGAGGTTCTTTAGCGTTCTTTAAGTCCAAGGCCTATTTTGGGAACAATCTCGAAATAAATTTTACAAATCTGATTGTGTGATGCTGTAGGATTGAAAACCTAACAGACGTGTTTCTGCGAGCTATAGATACATACTTCTGATCCAATAATTTCGTACGTGAATTTGGATAGACGTGTCCAGCGACAGAACAGAATGTGTCTTCCATTAGAGGTTTTAAGCCTATTAGAATGCTCATCAAATCCGGATGGCAGCACGGAGCGCTAAGATGAAAGCTCTTTTAATGAATTAGACTTTAGAACATTTAGAGCTTAAATACAATATTGAATTGGAAAACGAAGAGCAGGTCTTTTGCTAAGAGGTGTGTAGGGAAAATATATTTCTTACTATACATTATTAATTGTAGTTCATTACAGGGCTACAAGATGAATGCGCTCTATATTACTTTCTTCCCTAAAACGGGTTTCCCTTGTTAAAGGCGTGCCACGCCAACTGTTGTCCAATAAATATAACCTAATACTGTCACAAAAATGGTTGTTACTTGTTAAAGTAGTACACTAAAAAAAGTGAGAAAATTTAAATGAGTTTAAAAAAAAAAGGGGCGGTGCCACGCCCTCTATTTTAATATATCTAATAGATGTTGGTTCATTTAACCCGATACAAAAAACAGAAGCGAATTATCTTGCCCCGTTCTTGAGTTATTAATTTTGGCCAGAAAAAGTGGTCAAATTTCCCATAGTGCAACTGCATGAGTGAGAACCTTTATCCTCTCTCTCTCCCTCTCTCGCTGGACCCCCTGTTCGGCTGCCCTTTTGCCCTCGGCTTACGAGCAGTTTTGCTGCTGCTGCAGCTAGTTTGGGAGTCGGGCTGGACTGAGTGGTAGATCGATCGCTGAATGTGGGCCATGGGTCATAGTTGATTTGGCAGCGTTCGCATTCGGTTCGCCCTACAGTTTTTCTCTGCTGGAGGGTCGTGTCCAGTTTCAGTTTTTCTTCTGAGTCGCGTCGCCATTTTTTCGCTCCCCCAATACAACAACAAGAACACACAGTTTCCATACGTGTATATATATATATCGTGGGCAGGCGTGTACACTGCACTATGGGAAATTTTACCACTTTTTCTGGCCAAAACCCATTTTCTGAAAGTCGGAAAATTAAAACAAGTTATAGTGCAACGCAATCACAATACTTCAATCTTTACTGTTGCATCACAGAAATCTTGATAGAGGGCGCCACAACGAAGGAATCAGCTGATAAACACAGCTGTTTCATTTGCAAAGCACATGCTTCTGCAATATTCAATTTTGTTTGCTAACTTTAAGTGGCCAAAAAACAAAAACTAAACAATATTTCTCAAATTTTTGAAATGAATTCCAATCAGTGTGGATTTTATTATGTGTTTGTGAACTTCTGCTGTAGAAAAAACTCGTATTGTGCCCTTAATGGAGCCAAAATGTAAGTAGCCTTGTAAATGCATATTTTTGATCAAGTCTCATCTTGCAAAAGGGATTTAAAGTGAGTCCAGCAGAGTCCATCAACAAGATGTATTGTATGTTGTAGAGTATTTAGTTCTTGTTCAAATGAATGTAATTTAAAATAAAACTTTTTACGATTTTGCGAGAAATTTGAATTTTTAGGACATAACCTCAAATTGGCTAACTCAGATTTTTTTGGGAAGTGGTACGTAGCAAGGGGAAAAGTCGCCAAGGGGGATGCTGTGTTGATAAGAAAGAGGTTCTTTAGCGTTCTTTAAGTCCAAGGCCTATTTTGGGAACAATCTCGAAATAAATTTTACAAATCTGATTGTGTGATGCTGTAGGATTGAAAACCTAACAGACGTGTTTCTGCGAGCTATAGATACATACTTCTGATCCAATAATTTCGTACGTGAATTTGGATAGACGTGTCCAGCGACAGAACAGAATGTGTCTTCCATTAGAGGTTTTAAGCCTATTAGAATGCTCATCAAATCCGGATGGCAGCACGGAGCGCTAAGATGAAAGCTCTTTTAATGAATTAGACTTTAGAACATTTAGAGCTTAAATACAATATTGAATTGGAAAACGAAGAGCAGGTCTTTTGCTAAGAGGTGTGTAGGGAAAATATATTTCTTACTATACATTATTAATTGTAGTTCATTACAGGGCTACAAGATGAATGCGCTCTATATTACTTTCTTCCCTAAAACGGGTTTCCCTTGTTAAAGGCGTGCCACGCCAACTGTTGTCCAATAAATATAACCTAATACTGTCACAAAAATGGTTGTTACTTGTTAAAGTAGTACACTAAAAAAAGTGAGAAAATTTAAATGAGTTTAAAAAAAAGGGGCGGTGCCACGCCCTCTATTTTAATATATCTAATAGATGTTGGTTCATTTAACCCGATACAAAAAACAGAAGCGAATTATCTTGCCCCGTTCTTGAGTTATTAATTTTGGCCAGAAAAAGTGGTCAAATTTCCCATAGTGCAACTGCATGAGTGAGAACCTTTATCCTCTCTCTCTCCCTCTCTCGCTGGACCCCCTGTTCGGCTGCCCTTTTGCCCTCGGCTTACGAGCAGTTTTGCTGCTGCTGCAGCTAGTTTGGGAGTCGGGCTGGACTGAGTGGTAGATCGATCGCTGAATGTGGGCCATGGGTCATAGTTGATTTGGCAGCGTTCGCATTCGGTTCGCCCTACAGTTTTTCTCTGCTGGAGGGTCGTGTCCAGTTTCAGTTTTTCTTCTGAGTCGCGTCGCCATTTTTTCGCTCCCCCAATACAACAACAAGAACACACAGTTTCCATACGTGTATATATATATATCGTGGGCAGGCGTGTACACTGCACTATGGGAAATTTTACCACTTTTTCTGGCCAAAACCCATTTTCTGAAAGTCGGAAAATTAAAACAAGTTATAGTGCAACGCAATCACAATACTTCAATCTTTACTGTTGCATCACAGAAATCTTGATAGAGGGCGCCACAACGAAGGAATCAGCTGATAAACACAGCTGTTTCATTTGCAAAGCACATGCTTCTGCAATATTCAATTTTGTTTGCTAACTTTAAGTGGCCAAAAAACAAAAACTAAACAATATTTCTCAAATTTTTGAAATGAATTCCAATCAGTGTGGATTTTATTATGTGTTTGTGAACTTCTGCTGTAGAAAAAACTCGTATTGTGCCCTTAATGGAGCCAAAATGTAAGTAGCCTTGTAAATGCATATTTTTGATCAAGTCTCATCTTGCAAAAGGGATTTAAAGTGAGTCCAGCAGAGTCCATCAACAAGATGTATTGTATGTTGTAGAGTATTTAGTTCTTGTTCAAATGAATGTAATTTAAAATAAAACTTTTTACGATTTTGCGAGAAATTTGAATTTTTAGGACATAACCTCAAATTGGCTAACTCAGATTTTTTTGGGAAGTGGTACGTAGCAAGGGGAAAAGTCGCCAAGGGGGATGCTGTGTTGATAAGAAAGAGGTTCTTTAGCGTTCTTTAAGTCCAAGGCCTATTTTGGGAACAATCTCGAAATAAATTTTACAAATCTGATTGTGTGATGCTGTAGGATTGAAAACCTAACAGACGTGTTTCTGCGAGCTATAGATACATACTTCTGATCCAATAATTTCGTACGTGAATTTGGATAGACGTGTCCAGCGACAGAACAGAATGTGTCTTCCATTAGAGGTTTTAAGCCTATTAGAATGCTCATCAAATCCGGATGGCAGCACGGAGCGCTAAGATGAAAGCTCTTTTAATGAATTAGACTTTAGAACATTTAGAGCTTAAATACAATATTGAATTGGAAAACGAAGAGCAGGTCTTTTGCTAAGAGGTGTGTAGGGAAAATATATTTCTTACTATACATTATTAATTGTAGTTCATTACAGGGCTACAAGATGAATGCGCTCTATATTACTTTCTTCCCTAAAACGGGTTTCCCTTGTTAAAGGCGTGCCACGCCAACTGTTGTCCAATAAATATAACCTAATACTGTCACAAAAATGGTTGTTACTTGTTAAAGTAGTACACTAAAAAAAGTGAGATTTAAATGAGTTAAAAAAAAGGGGCGGTGCCACGCCCTCTATTTTAATATATCTAATAGATGTTGGTTCATTTAACCCGATACAAAAAAACAGAAGCGAATTATCTTGCCCCGTTCTTGAGTTATTAATTTTGGCCAGAAAAAGTGGTCAAATTTCCCATAGTGCAACTGCATGAGTGAGAACCTTTATCCTCTCTCTCTCCCTCTCTCGCTGGACCCCCTGTTCGGCTGCCCTTTTGCCCTCGGCTTACGAGCAGTTTTGCTGCTGCTGCAGCTAGTTTGGGAGTCGGGCTGGACTGAGTGGTAGATCGATCGCTGAATGTGGGCCATGGGTCATAGTTGATTTGGCAGCGTTCGCATTCGGTTCGCCCTACAGTTTTTCTCTGCTGGAGGGTCGTGTCCAGTTTCAGTTTTTCTTCTGAGTCGCGTCGCCATTTTTTCGCTCCCCCAATACAACAACAAGAACACACAGTTTCCATACGTGTATATATATATATCGTGGGCAGGCGTGTACACTGCACTATGGGAAATTTTACCACTTTTTCTGGCCAAAACCCATTTTCTGAAAGTCGGAAAATTAAAACAAGTTATAGTGCAACGCAATCACAATACTTCAATCTTTACTGTTGCATCACAGAAATCTTGATAGAGGGCGCCACAACGAAGGAATCAGCTGATAAACACAGCTGTTTCATTTGCAAAGCACATGCTTCTGCAATATTCAATTTTGTTTGCTAACTTTAAGTGGCCAAAAAACAAAAACTAAACAATATTTCTCAAATTTTTGAAATGAATTCCAATCAGTGTGGATTTTATTATGTGTTTGTGAACTTCTGCTGTAGAAAAAACTCGTATTGTGCCCTTAATGGAGCCAAAATGTAAGTAGCCTTGTAAATGCATATTTTTGATCAAGTCTCATCTTGCAAAAGGGATTTAAAGTGAGTCCAGCAGAGTCCATCAACAAGATGTATTGTATGTTGTAGAGTATTTAGTTCTTGTTCAAATGAATGTAATTTAAAATAAAACTTTTTACGATTTTGCGAGAAATTTGAATTTTTAGGACATAACCTCAAATTGGCTAACTCAGATTTTTTGGGAAGTGGTACGTAGCAAGGGGAAAAGTCGCCAAGGGGGATGCTGTGTTGATAAGAAAGAGGTTCTTTAGCGTTCTTTAAGTCCAAGGCCTATTTTGGGAACAATCTCGAAATAAATTTTACAAATCTGATTGTGTGATGCTGTAGGATTGAAAACCTAACAGACGTGTTTCTGCGAGCTATAGATACATACTTCTGATCCAATAATTTCGTACGTGAATTTGGATAGACGTGTCCAGCGACAGAACAGAATGTGTCTTCCATTAGAGGTTTTAAGCCTATTAGAATGCTCATCAAATCCGGATGGCAGCACGGAGCGCTAAGATGAAAGCTCTTTTAATGAATTAGACTTTAGAACATTTAGAGCTTAAATACAATATTGAATTGGAAAACGAAGAGCAGGTCTTTTGCTAAGAGGTGTGTAGGGAAAATATATTTCTTACTATACATTATTAATTGTAGTTCATTACAGGGCTACAAGATGAATGCGCTCTATATTACTTTCTTCCCTAAAACGGGTTTCCCTTGTTAAAGGCGTGCCACGCCAACTGTTGTCCAATAAATATAACCTAATACTGTCACAAAAATGGTTGTTACTTGTTAAAGTAGTACACTAAAAAAAGTGAGATTTAAATGAGTTAAAAAAAAAAGGGGCGGTGCCACGCCCTCTATTTTAATATATCTAATAGATGTTGGTTCATTTAACCCGATACAAAAAAACAGAAGCGAATTATCTTGCCCCGTTCTTGAGTTATTAATTTTGGCCAGAAAAAGTGGTCAAATTTCCCATAGTGCAACTGCATGAGTGAGAACCTTTATCCTCTCTCTCTCCCTCTCTCGCTGGACCCCCTGTTCGGCTGCCCTTTTGCCCTCGGCTTACGAGCAGTTTTGCTGCTGCTGCAGCTAGTTTGGGAGTCGGGCTGGACTGAGTGGTAGATCGATCGCTGAATGTGGGCCATGGGTCATAGTTGATTTGGCAGCGTTCGCATTCGGTTCGCCCTACAGTTTTTCTCTGCTGGAGGGTCGTGTCCAGTTTCAGTTTTTCTTCTGAGTCGCGTCGCCATTTTTTCGCTCCCCCAATACAACAACAAGAACACACAGTTTCCATACGTGTATATATATATATCGTGGGCAGGCGTGTACACTGCACTATGGGAAATTTTACCACTTTTTCTGGCCAAAACCCATTTTCTGAAAGTCGGAAAATTAAAACAAGTTATAGTGCAACGCAATCACAATACTTCAATCTTTACTGTTGCATCACAGAAATCTTGATAGAGGGCGCCACAACGAAGGAATCAGCTGATAAACACAGCTGTTTCATTTGCAAAGCACATGCTTCTGCAATATTCAATTTTGTTTGCTAACTTTAAGTGGCCAAAAAACAAAAACTAAACAATATTTCTCAAATTTTTGAAATGAATTCCAATCAGTGTGGATTTTATTATGTGTTTGTGAACTTCTGCTGTAGAAAAAACTCGTATTGTGCCCTTAATGGAGCCAAAATGTAAGTAGCCTTGTAAATGCATATTTTTGATCAAGTCTCATCTTGCAAAAGGGATTTAAAGTGAGTCCAGCAGAGTCCATCAACAAGATGTATTGTATGTTGTAGAGTATTTAGTTCTTGTTCAAATGAATGTAATTTAAAATAAAACTTTTTACGATTTTGCGAGAAATTTGAATTTTTAGGACATAACCTCAAATTGGCTAACTCAGATTTTTTGGGAAGTGGTACGTAGCAAGGGGAAAAGTCGCCAAGGGGGATGCTGTGTTGATAAGAAAGAGGTTCTTTAGCGTTCTTTAAGTCCAAGGCCTATTTTGGGAACAATCTCGAAATAAATTTTACAAATCTGATTGTGTGATGCTGTAGGATTGAAAACCTAACAGACGTGTTTCTGCGAGCTATAGATACATACTTCTGATCCAATAATTTCGTACGTGAATTTGGATAGACGTGTCCAGCGACAGAACAGAATGTGTCTTCCATTAGAGGTTTTAAGCCTATTAGAATGCTCATCAAATCCGGATGGCAGCACGGAGCGCTAAGATGAAAGCTCTTTTAATGAATTAGACTTTAGAACATTTAGAGCTTAAATACAATATTGAATTGGAAAACGAAGAGCAGGTCTTTTGCTAAGAGGTGTGTAGGGAAAATATATTTCTTACTATACATTATTAATTGTAGTTCATTACAGGGCTACAAGATGAATGCGCTCTATATTACTTTCTTCCCTAAAACGGGTTTCCCTTGTTAAAGGCGTGCCACGCCAACTGTTGTCCAATAAATATAACCTAATACTGTCACAAAAATGGTTGTTACTTGTTAAAGTAGTACACTAAAAAAAGTGAGATTTAAATGAGTTTAAAAAAAAGGGGCGGTGCCACGCCCTCTATTTTAATATATCTAATAGATGTTGGTTCATTTAACCCGATACAAAAAAACAGAAGCGAATTATCTTGCCCCGTTCTTGAGTTATTAATTTTGGCCAGAAAAAGTGGTCAAATTTCCCATAGTGCAACTGCATGAGTGAGAACCTTTATCCTCTCTCTCTCCCTCTCTCGCTGGACCCCCTGTTCGGCTGCCCTTTTGCCCTCGGCTTACGAGCAGTTTTGCTGCTGCTGCAGCTAGTTTGGGAGTCGGGCTGGACTGAGTGGTAGATCGATCGCTGAATGTGGGCCATGGGTCATAGTTGATTTGGCAGCGTTCGCATTCGGTTCGCCCTACAGTTTTTCTCTGCTGGAGGGTCGTGTCCAGTTTCAGTTTTTCTTCTGAGTCGCGTCGCCATTTTTTCGCTCCCCCAATACAACAACAAGAACACACAGTTTCCATACGTGTATATATATATATCGTGGGCAGGCGTGTACACTGCACTATGGGAAATTTTACCACTTTTTCTGGCCAAAACCCATTTTCTGAAAGTCGGAAAATTAAAACAAGTTATAGTGCAACGCAATCACAATACTTCAATCTTTACTGTTGCATCACAGAAATCTTGATAGAGGGCGCCACAACGAAGGAATCAGCTGATAAACACAGCTGTTTCATTTGCAAAGCACATGCTTCTGCAATATTCAATTTTGTTTGCTAACTTTAAGTGGCCAAAAAACAAAAACTAAACAATATTTCTCAAATTTTTGAAATGAATTCCAATCAGTGTGGATTTTATTATGTGTTTGTGAACTTCTGCTGTAGAAAAAACTCGTATTGTGCCCTTAATGGAGCCAAAATGTAAGTAGCCTTGTAAATGCATATTTTTGATCAAGTCTCATCTTGCAAAAGGGATTTAAAGTGAGTCCAGCAGAGTCCATCAACAAGATGTATTGTATGTTGTAGAGTATTTAGTTCTTGTTCAAATGAATGTAATTTAAAATAACACTTTTTACGATTTTGCGAGAAATTTGAATTTTTAGGACATAACCTCAAATTGGCTAACTCAGATTTTTTTGGGAAGTGGTACGTAGCAAGGGGAAAAGTCGCCAAGGGGGATGCTGTGTTGATAAGAAAGAGGTTCTTTAGCGTTCTTTAAGTCCAAGGCCTATTTTGGGAACAATCTCGAAATAAATTTTACAAATCTGATTGTGTGATGCTGTAGGATTGAAAACCTAACAGACGTGTTTCTGCGAGCTATAGATACATACTTCTGATCCAATAATTTCGTACGTGAATTTGGATAGACGTGTCCAGCGACAGAACAGAATGTGTCTTCCATTAGAGGTTTTAAGCGTATTAGAATGCTCATCAAATCCGGATGGCAGCACGGAGCGCTAAGATGAAAGCTCTTTTAATGAATTAGACTTTAGAACATTTAGAGCTTAAATACAATATTGAATTGGAAAACGAAGAGCAGGTCTTTTGCTAAGAGGTGTGTAGGGAAAATATATTTCTTACTATACATTATTAATTGTAGTTCATTACAGGGCTACAAGATGAATGCGCTCTATATTACTTTCTTCCCTAAAACGGGTTTCCCTTGTTCATGGCGTGCCACGCCAACTGTTGTCCAATAAATATAACCTAATACTGTCACAAAAATGGTTGTTACTTGTTAAAGTAGTACACTAAAAAAAGTGAGAAAATTTAAATGAGTTTAAAAAAAAAAGGGGCGGTGCCACGCCCTCTATTTTAATATATCTAATAGATGTTAGTTCATTTAACCCGATACAAAAAACAGAAGCGAATTATATTGCCCCGTTCTTGAGTTATTAATTTTGGCCAGAAAAAGTGGTCAAATTTCCCATAGTGCAACTGCATGAGTGAGAACCTTTATCCTCTCTCTCTCCCTCTCTCGCTGGACCCCCTGTTCGGCTGCCCTTTTGCCCACGGCTTACGAGCAGTTTTGCTGCTGCTGCAGCTAGTTTGGGAGTCGGGCTGGACTGAGTGGTAGATCGATCGCTGAATGTGGGCCATGGGTCATAGTTGATTTGGCAGCGTTCGCATTCGGTTCGCCCTACAGTTTTTCTCTGCTGGAGGGTCGTGTCCAGTTTCAGTTTTTCTTCTGAGTCGCGTCGCCATTTTTTCGCTCCCCCAATACAACAACAAGAACACACAGTTTCCATACGTGTATATATATATATCGTGGGCAGGCGTGTACACTGCACTATGGGAAATTTTACCACTTTTTCTGGCCAAAACCCATTTTCTGAAAGTCGGAAAATTAAAACAAGTTATAGTGCAACGCAATCACAATACTTCAATCTTTACTGTTGCATCACAGAAATCTTGATAGAGGGCGCCACAACGAAGGAATCAGCTGATAAACACAGCTGTTTCATTTGCAAAGCACATGCTTCTGCAATATTCAATTTTGTTTGCTAACTTTAAGTGGCCAAAAAACAAAAACTAAACAATATTTCTCAAATTTTTGAAATGAATTCCAATCAGTGTGGATTTTATTATGTGGTTGTGAACTTCTGCTGTAGAAAAAACTCGTATTGTGCCCTTAATGGAGCCAAAATGTAAGTAGCCTTGTAAATGCATATTTTTGATCAAGTCTCATCTTGCAAAAGGGATTTAAAGTGAGTCCAGCAGAGTCCATCAACAAGATGTATTGTATGTTGTAGAGTATTTAGTTCTTGTTCAAATGAATGTAATTTAAAATAAAACTTTTTACGATTTTGCGAGAAATTTGAATTTTTAGGACATAACCTCAAATTGGCTAACTCAGATTTTTTTGGGAAGTGGTACGTAGCAAGGGGAAAAGTCGCCAAGGGGGATGCTGTGTTGATAAGAAAGAGGTTCTTTAGCGTTCTTTAAGTCCAAGGCCTATTTTGGGAACAATCTCGAAATAAATTTTACAAATCTGATTGTGTGATGCTGTAGGATTGAAAACCTAACAGACGTGTTTCTGCGAGCTATAGATACATACTTCTGATCCAATAATTTCGTACGTGAATTTGGATAGACGTGTCCAGCGACAGAACAGAATGTGTCTTCCATTAGAGGTTTTAAGCCTATTAGAATGCTCATCAAATCCGGATGGCAGCACGGAGCGCTAAGATGAAAGCTCTTTTAATGAATTAGACTTTAGAACATTTAGAGCTTAAATACAATATTGAATTGGAAAACGAAGAGCAGGTCTTTTGCTAAGAGGTGTGTAGGGAAAATATATTTCTTACTATACATTATTAATTGTAGTTCATTACAGGGCTACAAGATGAATGCGCTCTATATTACTTTCTTCCCTAAAACGGGTTTCCCTTGTTAAAGGCGTGCCACGCCAACTGTTGTCCAATAAATATAACCTAATACTGTCACAAAAATGGTTGTTACTTGTTAAAGTAGTACACTAAAAAAAGTGAGAAAATTTAAATGAGTTTAAAAAAAAAGGGCGGTGCCACGCCCTCTATTTTAATATATCTAATAGATGTTGGTTCATTTAACCCGATACAAAAAACAGAAGCGAATTATCTTGCCCCGTTCTTGAGTTATTAATTTTGGCCAGAAAAAGTGGTCAAATTTCCCATAGTGCAACTGCATGAGTGAGAACCTTTATCCTCTCTCTCTCCCTCTCTCGCTGGACCCCCTGTTCGGCTGCCCTTTTGCCCTCGGCTTACGAGCAGTTTTGCTGCTGCTGCAGCTAGTTTGGGAGTCGGGCTGGACTGAGTGGTAGATCGATCGCTGAATGTGGGCCATGGGTCATAGTTGATTTGGCAGCGTTCGCATTCGGTTCGCCCTACAGTTTTTCTCTGCTGGAGGGTCGTGTCCAGTTTCAGTTTTTCTTCTGAGTCGCGTCGCCATTTTTTCGCTCCCCCAATACAACAACAAGAACACACAGTTTCCATACGTGTATATATATATATCGTGGGCAGGCGTGTACACTGCACTATGGGAAATTTTACCACTTTTTCTGGCCAAAACCCATTTTCTGAAAGTCGGAAAATTAAAACAAGTTATAGTGCAACGCAATCACAATACTTCAATCTTTACTGTTGCATCACAGAAATCTTGATAGAGGGCGCCACAACGAAGGAATCAGCTGATAAACACAGCTGTTTCATTTGCAAAGCACATGCTTCTGCAATATTCAATTTTGTTTGCTAACTTTAAGTGGCCAAAAAACAAAAACTAAACAATATTTCTCAAATTTTTGAAATGAATTCCAATCAGTGTGGATTTTATTATGTGTTTGTGAACTTCTGCTGTAGAAAAAACTCGTATTGTGCCCTTAATGGAGCCAAAATGTAAGTAGCCTTGTAAATGCATATTTTTGATCAAGTCTCATCTTGCAAAAGGGATTTAAAGTGAGTCCAGCAGAGTCCATCAACAAGATGTATTGTATGTTGTAGAGTATTTAGTTCTTGTTCAAATGAATGTAATTTAAAATAAAACTTTTTACGATTTTGCGAGAAATTTGAATTTTTAGGACATAACCTCAAATTGGCTAACTCAGATTTTTTGGGAAGTGGTACGTAGCAAGGGGAAAAGTCGCCAAGGGGGATGCTGTGTTGATAAGAAAGAGGTTCTTTAGCGTTCTTTAAGTCCAAGGCCTATTTTGGGAACAATCTCGAAATAAATTTTACAAATCTGATTGTGTGATGCTGTAGGATTGAAAACCTAACAGACGTGTTTCTGCGAGCTATAGATACATACTTCTGATCCAATAATTTCGTACGTGAATTTGGATAGACGTGTCCAGCGACAGAACAGAATGTGTCTTCCATTAGAGGTTTTAAGCCTATTAGAATGCTCATCAAATCCGGATGGCAGCACGGAGCGCTAAGATGAAAGCTCTTTTAATGAATTAGACTTTAGAACATTTAGAGCTTAAATACAATATTGAATTGGAAAACGAAGAGCAGGTCTTTTGCTAAGAGGTGTGTAGGGAAAATATATTTCTTACTATACATTATTAATTGTAGTTCATTACAGGGCTACAAGATGAATGCGCTCTATATTACTTTCTTCCCTAAAACGGGTTTCCCTTGTTAAAGGCGTGCCACGCCAACTGTTGTCCAATAAATATAACCTAATACTGTCACAAAAATGGTTGTTACTTGTTAAAGTAGTACACTAAAAAAAGTGAGAAAATTTAAATGAGTTTAAAAAAAAAGGGGCGGTGCCACGCCCTCTATTTTAATATATCTAATAGATGTTGGTTCATTTAACCCGATACAAAAAACAGAAGCGAATTATCTTGCCCCGTTCTTGAGTTATTAATTTTGGCCAGAAAAAGTGGTCAAATTTCCCATAGTGCAACTGCATGAGTGAGAACCTTTATCCTCTCTCTCTCCCTCTCTCGCTGGACCCCCTGTTCGGCTGCCCTTTTGCCCTCGGCTTACGAGCAGTTTTGCTGCTGCTGCAGCTAGTTTGGGAGTCGGGCTGGACTGAGTGGTAGATCGATCGCTGAATGTGGGCCATGGGTCATAGTTGATTTGGCAGCGTTCGCATTCGGTTCGCCCTACAGTTTTTCTCTGCTGGAGGGTCGTGTCCAGTTTCAGTTTTTCTTCTGAGTCGCGTCGCCATTTTTTCGCTCCCCCAATACAACAACAAGAACACACAGTTTCCATACGTGTATATATATATATCGTGGGCAGGCGTGTACACTGCACTATGGGAAATTTTACCACTTTTTCTGGCCAAAACCCATTTTCTGAAAGTCGGAAAATTAAAACAAGTTATAGTGCAACGCAATCACAATACTTCAATCTTTACTGTTGCATCACAGAAATCTTGATAGAGGGCGCCACAACGAAGGAATCAGCTGATAAACACAGCTGTTTCATTTGCAAAGCACATGCTTCTGCAATATTCAATTTTGTTTGCTAACTTTAAGTGGCCAAAAAACAAAAACTAAACAATATTTCTCAAATTTTTGAAATGAATTCCAATCAGTGTGGATTTTATTATGTGTTTGTGAACTTCTGCTGTAGAAAAAACTCGTATTGTGGCCTTAATGGAGCCAAAATGTAAGTAGCCTTGTAAATGCATATTTTTGATCAAGTCTCATCTTGCAAAAGGGATTTAAAGTGAGTCCAGCAGAGTCCATCAACAAGATGTATTGTATGTTGTAGAGTATTTAGTTCTTTTTCAAATGAATGTAATTTAAAATAACACTTTTTACGATTTTGCGAGAAATTTGAATTTTTAGGACTTAACCTCAAATTGGCTAACTCAGATTTTTTGGGAAGTGGTACGTAGCAAGGGGAAAAGTCGCCAAGGGGGATGCTGTGTTGATAAGAAAGAGGTTCTTTAGCGTTCTTTAAGTCCAAGGCCTATTTTGGGAACAATCTCGAAATAAATTTTACAAATCTGATTGTGTGATGCTGTAGGATTGAAAACCTAACAGACGTGTTTCTGCGAGCTATAGATACATACTTCTGATCCAATAATTTCGTACGTGAATTTGGATAGACGTGTCCAGCGACAGAACAGAATGTGTCTTCCATTAGAGGTTTTAAGCCTATTAGAATGCTCATCAAATCCGGATGGCAGCACGGAGCGCTAAGATGAAAGCTCTTTTAATGAATTAGACTTTAGAACATTTAGAGCTTAAATACAATATTGAATTGGAAAACGAAGAGCAGGTCTTTTGCTAAGAGGTGTGTAGGGAAAATATATTTCTTACTATACATTATTAATTGTAGTTCATTACAGGGCTACAAGATGAATGCGCTCTATATTACTTTCTTCCCTAAAACGGGTTTCCCTTGTTACAGGCGTGCCACGCCAACTATTGTCCAATAAATATAACCTAATACTGTCACAAAAATGGTTGTTACTTGTTAAAGTAGTACACTAAAAAAAGTGAGATTTAAATGAGTTTAAAAAAAGGGGCGGTGCCACGCCCTCTATTTTAATATATCTAATAGATGTTTGTTCATTTAACCCGATACAAAAAACAGAAGCGAATTATCTTGCCCCGTTCTTGAGTTATTAATTTTGGCCAGAAAAAGTGGTCAAATTTCCCATAGTGCAACTGCATGAGTGAGAACCTTTATCCTCTCTCTCTCCCTCTCTCGCTGGACCCCCTGTTCGGCTGCCCTTTTGCCCTCGGCTTACGAGCAGTTTTGCTGCTGCTGCAGCTAGTTTGGGAGTCGGGCTGGACTGAGTGGTAGATCGATCGCTGAATGTGGGCCATGGGTCATAGTTGATTTGGCAGCGTTCGCATTCGGTTCGCCCTACAGTTTTTCTCTGCTGGAGGGTCGTGTCCAGTTTCAGTTTTTCTTCTGAGTCGCGTCGCCATTTTTTCGCTCCCCCAATACAACAACAAGAACACACAGTTTCCATACGTGTATATATATATATCGTGGGCAGGCGTGTACACTGCACTATGGGAAATTTTACCACTTATTCTGGCCAAAACCCATTTTCTGAAAGTCGGAAAATTAAAACAAGTTATAGTGCAACGCAATCACAATACTTCAATCTTTACTGTTGCATCACAGAAATCTTGATAGAGGGCGCCACAACGAAGGAATCAGCTGATAAACACAGCTGTTTCATTTGCAAAGCACATGCTTCTGCAATATTCAATTTTGTTTGCTAACTTTAAGTGGCCAAAAAACAAAAACTAAACAATATTTCTCAAATTTTTGAAATGAATTCCAATCAGTGTGGATTTTATTATGTGTTTGTGAACTTCTGCTGTAGAAAAAACTTACCTAAGGTTGAAAGGCTTATTAATTATTATACCCGTACTCAAAAAAGAGTTAAGGGGTATATTAGATTTGTGGTAAAAGTGGATGTGTGTAACACAGAGAAGGAAAATTTTCCGACCCCATAAAGTATATATATCGATATCAATAGCCGAGTCGATAGAGCCATGTCTGTCTGTCCGTCTTGTTTGACGCCTGGATCTCAGAGACTATAAAAGCTAGGGCAACCAAATTTGGTTTCCAGACTCGTGATATCACACTGCTACAAGTGTATTTCAAAATTTCGCCCCACCCCCGCAAAGGACGAAAATCTGTGGCAGGCACAATTTTAAAGATACGATAAAACTAAAAACGCAGGGCGGGCCGAATTGCCCGTGCCTTAATGCAAGCATCTTAGAAGAGAGCGAGAGAAAGCGATAGAAATAGAGCATAAGTGCAGTTTGGGCTGCTGCTAAGCAGAGAGCGCACGTTAGCTAGAGCGCGAGAAAAGTGCAGGAACGAAGAAGGCGGGATAGATAGACGAAAGAACGGCCGCTGCCGTGCGCAAGCATATGCGGAGACAATGGTTATATACAGTGGGCAGTGCAAATAATAAACAATGAAGATGATTTTACGACTAAAGATTTATTATTATTATTATTACTATTATTTCTATTATTACTATTATTATTACTATTATTATTACTATTATTATTACTATTATTATTTATTATTATTATTTTTTTTTTTTCAATTCCATCAATTAGTAAGTAGTGCCTATTAAGCCGCACTCCTGGTAATATGACTGCTGGAGGCTTATGACTCGCTGGAGGCGACCTTAAGGGCGAAGACTTCTAAAAATAAGAGAATATTTTGTTATTCACTCCATTCGCTTAATGCGGAGAAACCTACTTGGCGGAGGAATCTGTCTTTTCTCCGGTCGGCCCCTATCCACCGACCTTGACCTCCGCCGGACTGTGACATCTGGAATAAGTTAGAATAATTAGTATATGACATAAAAGTATTTTACATATATTTCAACTTACTATTTTTTTTTGCCTCCGCCTCCATGCGCATAATTTTTTCTTTTACATTTCCAAAAGGTATGCTTGGGCTGGGTTTCTGCTCATCCCAGCAGGAGGGCGGAAGGCGGCTCGCATCCGCAGACTTCGATCGTCTGCGTCGGATTGTGACATCTAAAAAAAAAAAGTTTAATTAGCATATGCCACAAATAATTGTACATATATATATTCAAACTTACTGCTAAAGTCCCTCTCCATTGCCTGCACAATCCCCTGCACATGGCCGCCTTTCTGCCTCTGATGATCAGAAACCCAGCCCAAGCATACCTGCTCGGTTGGCCTCTCGCCTGTCGTGCTCTCCGACTGGCACCGCCTGCGGATTGTGACATCTGAAATTAGTTTAAATGATTTTTCATATATAATCTGAAATTTTCTGAAAAAAACCTATATGCCAGTTAGTTTTTGCCCGTAAATTACACTACTCGACAAAATCGAAATTTTTTTTCCCTCAAGGATCCAAACCGACTTTTTCTGATAGAGATGGGGCTTTAAAATTTTTTAAAGAATTATGGTTTTTTTCTATGGCAGAACTTAAACTTTTTTTAAAGAATTTTTGAAGTCTGGTATTTTTTTTTTAAGCTTTTTTTAGAGTTAGCTCTTGTTTTTTTACACAACTCTAGTATCTTTCATCTAGTTATTAGGAACTTTGCCATTTTGAATAGATAATTAAAAGAGCTAATAGTTAAGCCCAAACATTTTGAGATTTCAGCCTCGTCTGGGAAATATAAAGCATTGAAATGCAAAAATGATGATTTTTGTGCAGTATATTTTACGAAATTTTGACTTTAAAAACTCAGGAAAAGTCGAAAAAAAATGATATCCTATGTCTTCTATTTTTTTTTGTATAGGTGCATTAATTTGGCGTCGTTTAAGGTATCGCTCATTAAAATCTATGGAGAGATTTTGGACCTAAAATTCGTTAACCAAACCTAAAAAATGAAAAAATGAACAAAAAATACCTTTTTGAAGGTTGAATACAGGATATAATTTTTTTCGACTTTTCCTGAGTCTTAAAGTAAAAAAAATTACCGCACAAAAATCATAATTTTTGCATTTCAATGCTTTATATTTCCCAGACGGTAGGCTGAAATCACAAAGTGTTTGGGCTTAACTTCTAGCTGTTTTAATTATCTTTTCAAAATATTAAAGTTCTTAACAAAGCAGACGTAAGATACTAGAGCTATGTAAAAAAAAAACGAATACAAGAAATTAAATTGTGCGTGCTCTCAACTTTTAAATCATAAGATCCCCTACCTTCCTTAGCAAGGTCCTTTTCATACTTTAAAACGCAATTTTTAAGGCGGTTTGGGCGAATAGTTCCGATTGCGAGAATTCCTTTTTCTTTTAAAGCAATCATTAAACTTACTGAAATGAACCAGTTATCAAAAAATAACTTGTTTTGCTTTTCGGGAACACGGGAAGCCAAATGAAGGACAATGTCCGAGGACATTCCAAGTCCAAAGGAATCGCAAGTTCCTTCCTTTTTGGAAGATATTGCTTCAAGCTTTGTGGACCTGCAAGATAAAGATGTTGATTTGATATTTGATAATTATATATAACAACATACCTTTAAACGATATAATTTGCTCATCAACGCTTTGATACTCCTCTTGATCAAGTCCGTTGCATACATCGTTCATTTTCGACAGTAACGGACGGATTTTATAATCACACGCACCTTTTTAGGTTCGTTAGAGTTGTCATTTAAGTGAAAATGTGTTTTGATTTTCTCAAATCTATTTCGTGTCATTGAATCGGCTACTGAGGCTAGTCTGAATTTTGATGCCCATGCCATTCGCAATACAGGTATTTTGACTACAGCCAAGTCCTTCAAAACGCCAATAAAACGTTGATTTTGACTACAGTGACCTTAAGCTCCACTCCACCATTTTGAACGCATATAAATTGGTTTCAGTACAGAATTTGTTGAAGAATTTCGTCATCAAAGTACTTGTAAAAGTATGATATTGGATCCATGGTCACTGAACCATTGATGGACCTTTGCCATGAATTGTTTGCTTTTTTTCCATTTGAAAGATTTTTTCTCCATCTCAAATTGTCTTGATATACTTTTTCGAAAATTTGCTGCACCGTTTCATCACTAAGTCTTCGATCATTGTCTTCGCCCACATTCCTCTTCAGCAATGCATCTTCAATAGTGTTTCCTTTGACAACAACATCTTGCATTGTGTTTTCTATAAAACTTTCCAATGTCTCAAGAGGGTCGTTATCCTCTTAATTTTCTCCCCTAATTATCCCACTCAAATCGGCAAATACGTTCAATTTCCAATTGGGTTAAGCCTTTGGGCCGCATGTCTAGCAGAAAATAATTTTTTAATATATGTATGAATACCATTCAGGACCAATGTTGCCTATAGGCAACATTGTGTTTGCAAAAATCCAGGGAGAAACTAAACACGTTTCGGTCACAAATTTGTTTCATACCTATTCACTTACCTTATTTAATCCACCAAAAACAATTTTATTTATATCTGAATTACTCAGGGATGAGCAGAAGATAACCACCAATTAGACGATGAAAAAAAAATATCGAAAAGAATATCCGTAACGGCTATTTTGTCATTTGAAAAAAATGTTGTCTGTAGGCAACTATGGTCCTGAAAGGGTTAAGAATAGGGAGGGAAGTCCGATCAAAGGACCCTAAATGGTTCATACGAGGAATAATTCGATCTACAAATCGGAAGGAACAAAGGAATAAAGTTTCTAGTAGATCTAATTGAAATCGTAAAGTTTATGCAGCTCAACAAGTCAGGGCTACCTACGTCACCCTGATCATGTTGTGCATAAAAATCACCCAAGCATTTTTCTTCGTCTACCTAAGGTTGAAAGGTTTATTAATTATTATACCCGTACTCAAAAAAGAGTTAAGGGGTATATTAGATTTGTGGTAAAAGTGGATGTGTGTAACACAGAGAAGGAAAATTTTCCGACCCCATAAAGTATATATATCGATATCAATAGCCGAGTCGATAGAGCCATGTCTGTCTGTCCGTCTTGTTTGACGCCTGGATCTCAGAGACTATAAAAGCTAGGGCAACCAAATTTGGTTTCCAGACTCGTGATATCACACTGCTACAAGTGTATTTCAAAATTTCGCCCCACCCCCGCAAAGGACGAAAATCTGTGGCAGGCACAATTTTAAAGATACGATAAAATGAGAGATAAAATAGAGAATGCCAATATCTACCAGATTGCCGAATCTGAATCAGATCGGATCATAATTATAGCCAGAATGAATTAATTTTCAGTTGTTTCCCCGCCCCCTCCTGAACACGACAACGCTACTCATTCTCTTTCTCGCTCGCACAACCCCTAGCGGAGGAGATGTAGAATCTAAATGGTACATCTATAATCTACATGTTAGATGTAAAATATACATTGTAGATGTAGATAACCGAGGTAGCAAAAAAATGTTATATTTAAAAATTAAGTTTTTATTTTAAAATTCTTAAAAATTATGCTCAAAAATTTATATACTGACTGAGTACGGGTATAAGTAGAGTCGCGTCCCCAGAAGCGACTCACACGTTCCTTCTCGTTATTTATTTATTATTATTGTTGAGCTGTTAAGCGTTTTTAATAGCTATTGTTTTAGGGCCTAATTTTAATAAAAGAGCCGAGAAGGTTTATTATAATATTAATTTATAAAGGTATAAAGACCGACGGTTCTGATGATCAATAACAGAATGTCAAAGGGCAGGCGGGCCGAATTGCCCGTGCCCTAATGCAAGCATCTTAGAAGAGAGCTAGAGAAAGCGATAGAAATAGAGCATAAGTGCAGTTTGGGCTGCTGCTAAGCAGAGAGCGCACGTTAGCTAGAGCGCGAGAAAAGTGCAGGAACGAAGAAGGCGGGATAGATAGACGAAAGAACGGCCGCCGTGCGCAAGCATATGGGAACAATGGTTATATACAGCGGGCAGTGCAAATAATAAACAATGAAGAAAAAATGATTTATACGACTAAAGATTTATTATTATTATTATTACTATTATTTCTATTATTACTATTATTTATATTATTACTATTATTATTACTATTATTATTACTATTATTATTACTATTATTATTACTATTATTATTATTATTATTTTTTTTATTTTTTTTTTTCAATTCCATCATTAGTTTGTGGTGTCTATTAAGCCGCACTCCTGGTAATATGACTGCTGGAGGCTTATGACTGCTGGAGGCGACCTTAAGGGCGAAGACTTCTAAAAATAAGAGAATATTTTGTTATTCACTCCATTCGCTTAATGCGGAGAAACCTACTTGGCGGAGGAATCTGTCTTTTCTCCGGTCGGCCCCTATCCACCGACCTTGACCTCCGCCGGACTGTGACATCTGGAATAAGTTAGAATAATTAGTATATGACATAAAAGTATTTTACATATATTTCAACTTACTATTTTTTTTTGCCTCCGCCTCCATGCGCATAATTTTTTCTTTTACATTTCCAAAAGGTATGCTTGGGCTGGGTTTCTGCTCATCCCAGCAGGAGGGCGGAAGGCGGCTCGCATCCGCAGACTTCGATCGTCTGCGTCGGATTGTGACATATAAAAAAAAAAGTTTAATTAGCATATGCCACAAATAATTGTACATATATATATTCAAACTTACTGCTAAAGTCCCTCTCCATTGCCTGCACAATCCCCTGCACATGGCCGCCTTTCTGCCTCTGATGATCAGAAACCCAGCCCAAGCATACCTGCTCGGTTGGCCTCTCGCCTGTCGTGCTCTCCGACTGGCACCGCCTGCGGATTGTGACATCTGAAATTAGTTTAAATGATTTTTCATATATAATCTGAAATTTTCTGAAAAAAACCTATATGCCAGTTAGTTTTTGCCCGTAAATTACACTACTCGACAAAATCGAAATTTTTTTTCCTCAAGGATCCAAACCGACTTTTTCTGATAGAGATGGGGCTTTAAAATTTTTTAAAGAATTATGGTTTTTTTCTATGGCAGAACTTTTTTTTTAAAGAATTTTTGAAGTCTGGTATTTTTTTTTTTAAGCTTTTTTTAGAGTTAGCTCTTGTTTTTTTTCACACAACTCTAGTATCTTTCATCTAGTTATTAGGAACTTTGCCATTTTGAATAGATAATTAAAAGAGCTAATAGTTAAGCCCAAACATTTTGTGATTTCAGCTTACCGTCTGGGAAATATAAAGCATTGAAATGCAAAAATGATGATTTTTGTGCAGTATATTTTACGAAATTTTGACTTTAAAAACTCAGGAAAAGTCGAAAAAAAAAATGATATCCTATGTCTTCTATTTTTTTTTGTATAGGTGCATTAATTTGGCGTCGTTTAAGGTATCGCTCATTAAAATCTATGGAGAGATTTTGGACCTAAAATTCGTTAACCAAACCTAAAAAATGAAAAAATGAACAAAAAATACCTTTTTGAAGGTTGAATACAGGATATAATTTTTTTCGACTTTTCCTGAGTCTTAAAGTCAAAATTTCGTAAAAAATACCGCACAAAAATCATAATTTTTGCATTTCAATGCTTTATATTTCCCAGACGGTAGGCTGAAATCACAAAGTGTTTGGGCTTAACTTCTAGCTGTTTTAATTATCTTTTCAAAATATTAAAGTTCTTAACAAAGAGACGTAAGATACTAGAGCTATGTGAAAAAAACAAGCGATACAAGAAATTAAATTGTGCGTGCTCTCAACTTTTAAATCATAAGATCCCCTACCTTCCTTAGCAAGGTCCTTTTCATACTTTAAAACGCAATTTTTAAGGCGGTTTGGGCGAATAGTTCCGATTGCGAGAATTCCTTTTTCTTTTAAAGCAATCATTAAACTTACTGAAATGAACCAGTTATCAAAAAATAACTTGTTTTGCTTTTCGGGAACACGGGAAGCCAAATGAAGGACAATGTCCGAGGACATTCCAAGTCCAAAGGAATCGCAAGTTCCTTCCTTTTTTGGAAGATATTGCTTCAAGCTTTGTGGACCTGCAAGATAAAGATGTTGATTTGATATTTGATAATTATATATAACAACATACCTTTAAACGATATAATTTGCTCATCAACGCTTTGATACTCCTCTTGATCAAGTCCGTTGCATACATCGTTCATTTTCGACAGTAACGGACGGATTTTATAATCACACGCACCTTTTTTAGGTTCGTTAGAGTTGTCATTTAAGTGAAAATGTGTTTTGATTTTCTCAAATCTATTTCGTGTCATTGAATCGGCTACTGAGGCTAGTCTGAATTTTGATGCCCATGCCATTCGCAATACAGGTATTTTGACTACAGCCAAGTCCTTCAAAACGCCAATAAAACGTTGATTTTGACTACGGTGACCTTAAGCTCCACTCCACCATTTTGCAACGCATATAAATTGGTTTCAGTACAGATTTGTTGAAGAATTTCGTCATCAAAGTACTTGTAAAAGTATGATATTGGATCCATGGTCACTGAACCATTGATGGACCTTTGCCATGAATTGTTTGCTTTTTTTCCATTTGAAAGATTTTTTCTCCATCTCAAATTGTCTTGATATACTTTTTCGAAAATTTGCTGCACCGTTTCATCACTAAGTCTTCGATCATTGTCTTCGCCCACATTCCTCTTCAGCAATGCATCTTCAATAGTGTTTCCTTTGACAACAACATCTTGCATTGTGTTTTCTATAAAACTTTCCAATGTCTCAAGAGGGTCGTTATCCTCTTAATTTTCTCCCTAATTATCCCACTCAAATCGGCAAATACGTTCAATTTCCAATTGGGTTAAGCCTTTGGGCCGCATGTCTAGCAGAATAAGTTTTTTAATATATGTATGAATACCATTCAGGACCAATGTTGCCTATAGGCAACATTGTGTTTGCAAAAATCCAGGGAGAAACTAAACACGTTTCGGTCACAAATTTGTTTCATACCTATTCACTTACCTTATTTAATCCACCAAAAACAATTTTATTTATATCTGAATTACTCAGGGATGAGCAGAAGATAACCACCAATTAGACGATGAAAAAAAAATATCGAAAAGAATATCCGTAACGGCTATTTTGTCATTTGAAAAAAATGTTGTCTGTAGGCAACTATGGTCCTGAAAGGGTTAAGAATAGGGAGGGAAGTCCGAGCAAAGGACCCTAAATGGTTCATACGAGGAATAATTCGATCTACAAATCGGAAGGAACAAAGGAATAAAGTTTCTAGTAGATCTAATTGAAATCGTAAAGTTTATGCAGCTCAACAAGTCAGGGCTACCTACGTCACCCTGATCATGTTGTGCATAAAAATCACCCAAGCATTTTTCTTCGTCTACCTAAGGTTGAAAGGTTTATTAATTATTATACCCGTACTCAAAAAAGAGTTAAGGGGTATATTAGATTTGTGGTGAAAGTGGATGTGTGTAACACAGAGAAGGAAAATTTTCCGACCCCATAAAGTATATATATCGATATCAATAGCCGAGTCGATAGAGCCATGTCTGTCTGTCCGTCTTGTTTGACGCCTGGATCTCAGAGACTATAAAAGCTAGGGCAACCAAATTTGGTTTCCAGACTCGTGATATCACACTGCTACAAGTGTATTTCAAAATTTCGCCCCACCCCCGCAAAGGACGAAAATCTGTGGCAGGCACAATTTTAAAGATACGATAAAATGAGAGATAAAATAGAGAATGCCAATATCTACCAGATTGCCGAATCTGAATCAGATCGGATCATAATTATAGCCAGAATGAATTAATTTTCAGTTGTTTCCCCGCCCCCTCCTGAACACGACAACGCTACTCATTCTCTTTCTCGCTCGCACAACCCCTAGCGGAGGAGATGTAGAATCTAAATGGTACATCTATAATCTACATGTTAGATGTAAAATATACATTGTAGATGTAGATAACCGAGGTAGCAAAAAAATGTTATATTTAAAAATTTTTTTTTTTATTTTAAAATTCTTAAAAATTATGCTCAAAAATTTATATACTGACTGAGTACGGGTATAAGTAGAGTCGCGTCCCCAGAAGCGACTCACACGTTCCTTCTCGTTATTTATTTATTATTATTGTTGAGCTGTTAAGCGTTTTTAATAGCTATTGTTTTAGGGCCTAATTTTAATAAAAGAGCCGAGAAGGTTTATTATAATATTAATTTATAAAGTATAAAGACCGACGGTTCTGATGATCAATAACAGAATGTCAAAGGGCAGGCGGGCCGAATTGCCCGTGCCCTAATGCAAGCATCTTAGAAGAGAGCTAGAGAAAGCGATAGAAATAGAGCATAAGTGCAGTTTGGGCTGCTGCTAAGCAGAGAGCGCACGTTAGCTAGAGCGCGAGAAAAGTGCAGGAACGAAGAAGGCGGGATAGATAGACGAAAGAACGGCCGCTGCCGTGCGCAAGCATATGCGGAGACAATGGTTATATACAGTGGGCAGTGCAAATAATAAACAATGAAGATGATTTTACGACTAAAGATTTATTATTATTATTATTACTATTATTTCTATTATTACTATTATTTATATTATTACTATTATTATTACTATTATTATTACTATTATTACTATTATTATTAATATTATTATTACTATTACTATTATTATTTATTATTATTTTTTTTTTTTTTCATTTCCATCATTAGTTTGTGGTGTCTATTAAGCCGCACTCCTGGTAATATGACTGCCGGCTTATTGCTGGAGGCGACCTTAAGGGCGAAGACTTCTAAAAATAAGAGAATATTTTGTTATTCACTCCATTCGCTTAATGCGGAGAAACCTACTTGGCGGAGGAATCTGTCTTTTCTCCGGTCGGCCCCTATCCACCGACCTTGACCTCCGCCGGACTGTGACATCTGGAATAAGTTAGAATAATTAGTATATGACATAAAAGTATTTTACATATATTTCAACTTACTATTTTTGTTTGCCTCCGCCTCCATGCGCATAATTTTTTCTTTAACATTTCCCAAAGGTATGCTTGGGCTGGGTTTCTGCTCATCCCAGCAGGAGGGCGGAAGGCGGCTCGCATCCGCAGACTTCGACCGTCTGCGTCGGATTGTGACATCTAAAAAAAATAAGTTTAATTAGCATATGCCACAAATAATTGTACATATATATATTCAAACTTACTGCTAAAATCCCTCTCCATTGCCTGCACAATCCCCTGCACATGGCCGCCTTTCTGCCTCTGATGATCAGAAACCCAGCCCAAGCATACCTGCTCGGTTGGCCTCTCGCCTGTCGTGCACTCCGATTGGCACCGCCTGCGGATTGTGACATCTGAAATTAGTTTAAATGATTTTTCATATATAATCTGAAATTTTCTGAAAAAAACCTATATGCCAGTTAGTTTTTGCCCGTAAATTACACTACTCGACAAAATCGAAATTTTTTTTCCTCAAGGATCCAAACCGACTTTTTCTGATAGAGATGGGGCTTTAAAATTTTTTAAAGAATTATGGTTTTTTTCTATGGCAGAACTTTTTTTTTAAAGAATTTTTGAAGTCTGGTATTTTTTTTTTTAAGCTTTTTTCAGAGTTAGCTCTTGTTTTTTTTCACACAACTCTAGTATCTTTCATCTAGTTATTAGGAACTTTGCCATTTTGAAAAGATAATTAAAAGAGCTAATAGTTAAGCCCAAACATTTTGTGATTTCAGCTTACCGTCTGGGAAATATAAAGCATTGAAATGCAAAAATGATGATTTTTGTGCAGTATATTTTACGAAATTTTGACTTTAAAAACTCAGGAAAAGTCGAAAAAAAAAATGATATCCTATGTCTTCTATTTTTTTTTGTATAGGTGCATTAATTTGGCGTCGTTTAAGGTATCGCTCATTAAAATCTATGGAGAGATTTTGGACCTAAAATTCGTTAACCAAACCTAAAAAATGAACAAAAAATACCTTTTTGAAGGTTGAATACAGGATATAATTTTTTTTCGACTTTTCCTGAGTTTTTAAAGTCAAAATTTCGTAAATAATACCGCACAAAAATCATAATTTTTGCATTTCAATGCTTTATATTTCCCAGACGGTAAGCTGAAATCACAAAGTGTTTAGGCTTAACTTCTAGCTGTTTTAATTATCTTTTCAAAATATTAAAGTTCTTAACAACCAGACGTAAGATACTAGAGCTACGTGAAAAAACAAGCGCTACCTCTGAAAAAAGCTTTAAAAAAATATACCAGTTTTCAAAAATTATTTAAAAAAAAGTTCTGCCATGGAAAAAAAATAAATATCATTAAACCATTTCTAAGCCCCAAATCTTTAATAAAAAGTTGGTTTTGTTCCTTGAGGAAAAATCGTGTTGACTAGTGTTATTTTTCGCTTAAAATTAAACCGACTGAATTTATTTTTTGATTTATGTAACATTTTCCATACAAATATCGAACAAACGTTTAATAGACCTGGGAAGGCCTAATTTATACAACAACATTTTCCGAGTATTCTTTAATTTTCTTAATTTTTTCTTTCATAAGAACCTCCTGACAATAACAAACACAACAACAAAAAGAATTAGCTAAACCGGCCCAGCCGTTCACGCGTGATGGTGGGACCAAGGGAAATAGGGATTCATATATATATATACATATATATATACATATATATATTAATAATAATATATGTATGTACAGTGCGCACTTTCGGGACATTCTGTATAACTAACGCATATTTTGGGGAAATTTGCATTATTTGGGGACTGTGCTCAAAATGTTTGGGTATAAAACGTATGTTTTGGGGACATTTGTAATATTTTTTGACGTTAACAGTACAGAGGAAACCTATTGTGTAATTTATAAAATAATTATCTGTTTAAAGTTAAATAGACCATAGTTGTCGCTATGTATACGTCTTAAAACCATTTTCTTTCTTTACAAATATTGATATTTTATGTGAACCGATTATTTTGGGGACAACAACTTATAGGACAAATAAATTACGATCTATCATCAATTAGTTTCAGATATTTGGTAGTTTGTTACTGTATGTAGTGTACCTTCATTTTAAACCATAGTTTAAGATCGTTAGATTCAATAAAATGTTGCTTTCTTATTTGTATATACTTGTTTTTGGTCGAAGTGGCAACGCCAAAGGTATATATACATTTTAAATTAAATGTGTATATAAGGGACATATGTATATATAAATATTTGAAATTAAATGTTTAGATAAGGAACATATTCATTTTTTTGTCAGCAGAATGATGACTGTAATGATTTAAAGTGAAGATTACTTCATAAACAAGTACCGACATCCAAAAAGAAGAAGGCTATATATGTATTCGTAGTGTATGTATTTTTTTTTTGGTGTATGTTCATCGGTACTTTCGCCGATTTGAATAATTATTTTTTAGTTTGAAGGGCTATACTCCTACATTGGTCCAATTACACTAGTCACGGCATTCTGAATCAGAATATAAATGGTACATCTATAATCTACATGTTAGATGTAAAATATACATTGTAGAATAGAAATAGAATATAATCTATAATCTACATGTTAGATGTAAAAAATATATAAAAAAAGCAAAGGGCTCCATCACAATTTTCTCCCGTGAAGGGAACTTACTTGGACTTACTTTCTTGCCATTCCCACTGGAGTGACAACATTCTGTTCCTACAAGGAGACACCCCAGGAGGGACTCCGCAATTTAAATTGATACTCTTATTTTTGTTATATTTTTAGGATTAAGCTTTGACATTCCCCATTCGTAGCCTTAATTATACGACCCTAAGGGCCCATAAGCACCCGCATTCTCGTGATTTCAGGAAAGGGGGGGGGGGGAACCGTGATCGGACGGCATCTCTAAAACGCGTCATCAACGGAAAGCTCCCACAACCGAGGTAAGCCAAGCCGCGAACCAAAAGCTCCAACAGCACACCAAAGCTCGGCCACCCATACCAACGTGAAACCGACAAGAGAGCGCGAGAAAACAGCAGCGGCAACGAATATCAGCAACGAGCCCACAGAGAGAGAGAGAGCCCGAACGAAGCAGACGAAACCAAAGCTCGGCCACCCATACCAACGTGAAACCGACAAGAGAGCGCGAGAAAACAGCAGCGGCAACGAATATCAGCAACGAGCCCACAGAGAGAGAGAGAGCCCGAACGAAGCAGACGAAACCAAAGCTCGGCCACCCATACCAACGTGAAACCGACAAGAGAGCGCGAGAAAACAGCAGCGGCAACGAATATCAGCAACGAGCCCACAGAGAGAGAGAGAGCCCGAACGAAGCAGACGAAACCAAAGCTCGGCCACCCATACCAACGTGAAACCGACAAGAGAGCGCGAGAAAACAGCAGCGGCAACGAATATCAGCAACGAGCCCACAGAGAGAGAGAGAGCCCGAACGAAGCAGACGAAACCAAAGCTCGGCCACCCATACCAACGTGAAACCGACAAGAGAGCGCGAGAAAACAGCAGCGGCAACGAATATCAGCAACGAGCCCACAGAGAGAGAGAGAGAGCGAGCCCGAACGAAGCAGACGAAACCAAAGCTCGGCCACCAATACCAACGTAAAACGACAAGGGAGCGTGAGAACAACGGCGGCCGCAACAAATATCAGCGACGAGCCCACAGAGAGAGAGAGCGTGGGCGTATAGCGAAGAGAAAACGAAGTCGAGAGACCGGCAACGAGGTTCGAGATGGCGAGCGTAAGAGATCGTAGGGGAGTCGGTTCTAGAGTGAAAAACGAGGCAGACGTGCGCGAAAATTTAGCGCAAGAAAAAAACGACGGACGAAAGACAGACGCCGACACGCACGGTACCACGCGTGCATCGGCCAGAGGAGAGGACGACGATCTCCCACCCGGGGACACCACAGGAAGAACTCGAACGCAAGGATTGAGGGTAAGCGAGTCTCACCGTCGTGAGTAGGCGGGCAGCTGAGCGGTGCGGTAGGCAGGGTCCACGAGCCAGGAAAAAGCCAGGAATAAATAATTAATCAAACGTCAAAATCGCCGTCTTGACTTCTTTTGTTGGGATTATTTGGTGAAGTCGTGTGGGATTTCTTTTGGAGCAAGCAGAGAACAGCGAGGGTAATACGCGCAACAGATGGTTCCTCCATACTCCTCCCTATATTCCCGCTCGTAGTTTCCCAGAGGGGCCGCCCGGCGACTGCCCAGGTGCCCTCTAGGAATAATGTTCCCCGTAGTCCGCCCGTAGTTTCCCAGAGGGGCCGCCCGGCGACTGCCCAGGTGCCCTCTAGGAATAATGTTCCCCGTAGTCCGCCCGTAGTTTCCCAGAGGGGCCGCCCGGCGACTGCCCAGGTGCCCTCTAGGAATAATGTTCCCTATATTCTCGCCCGTAGTTTCCCAGAGGGGCCGCCCGGCGACTGCCCAGGTGCCCTCTAGGAATAATGTTCCCCGTAGTCCGCCCGTAGTTTCCCAGAGGGGCCGACCGGCGACTGCCCAGGTGCCCTCTAGGAATAATGTTCCCCGTAGTCCGCCCGTAGTTTCCCAGAGGGGCCGCCCGGCGACTGCCCAGGTGCCCTCTAGGAATAATGTTCCCTATATTCTCGCCCGTAGTTTCCCAGAGGGGCCGCCCGGCGACTGCCCAGGTGCCTTCTGGGAAAAATTTTCCACGATTCCCCGTCACGAGACCCACTCTCCGCCCCGTTGGTGGCTCAAGACTCGGAGTCCCGGCAAATTATAAATATTTCTGTAATTTCGACCCTGGCGTGACTGAGAGTTGTACCCCGGCCTAGATCGCTTCCTTACACATTGTAGATGAAGATAACCGAGGTAGCAAAAAAATGTAAAATGTAAAATTTTTTTTTTTAATTTTAAAATTCTTTTAAATTATGCTCAAAAATTTATATACTGACTGAGTACGGGTATAAGTAGAGTCGCGTCCCTAGAAGCGACTCACACGTTCCTTCTCGTTATTTATTTATTATTATTGTTGAGCTGTTAAGCGTTTTTAATAGCTATTGTTTTAGGGCCTAATTTTAAGAAAAGAGCCGAGAAGGTTTTGTTTGGATACGCAGCCAAATGCATAGATCATAGTCAGTGGTGCAGCAGTAGAGTAAATTCCTATTATTGTTCGTTGTTTGCACTGCCCACTGTACTAAATTGTCATCTACGTACATATTCATGCTCCCGCCCGGCAGCAGCCTGTGCAGCCGTTCTCTTTCGCCTCTTCATCTCGCGCCTTTCTTTCTTTCCTTTGCTTTGCTATCACTCTCTCGATCTGTCCCTCTCTCGCTCGCATTAGGGCACGGGCAATTCGCCCCGCATGCTCTTTGCTTTTAGTCTGGATCTAGCAACCACTGCACATAGTCTTGGAATCGAGCCATTCAATCCGACACCGTCTTGTACCGACCCCCGCGTCTACAATCTGACCCCGTCTTGAACCCAGCTAACTCTCCAGCCGACTCGTCATCAACCTAACTGGAACCTTTCGCTATCCCTTTGGCTCTGTATCGCCTTCTTTACTGTTTACAACAATAAACCATATTTAATCTGAACAACCATCGTCTCGTTAATGAACATATCGCAAAACAACGCTAGTGAAGAAGCTCACTAGCTCAACAGGTTTATTATAATATCAATTTTTTAATGTTTAGTAGCGGCAGTACGCGTATTGCTAAAGGTATAAAGACCGACGGTTCTGATGATCAATAACAGAATGTCAAAGGGCAGGCGGGCCGAATTGCCCGTGCCCTAATGCAAGCATCTTAGAAGAGAGCGAGAGAAAGCGATAGAAATAGAGCATAAGTGCAGTTTGGGCTGCTGCTAAGCAGAGAGCGCACGTTAGCTAGAGCGCGAGGAAAGTGCAGGAACGAAGAAGGCGGGATAGATAGACGAAAGAACGGCCGCTGCCGAGCGCAAGCATATGCGGAGACAATGGTTATATACAGTGGGCAGTGCAAATTGTAACGAATCGCATTCCAACTCATTATTCTCAGGCGCGGTGTTGGGCATGGGAGAGAGAGGAGCACGCTGTATATTCCGGCTCAGGCTCGTCGGCTAGGGGGGTGGTGATCTTGCTCCCCTCCCATGATTGGCCTTTCTTCACTATAACATCCTAAATAAGTTGCGTGCTAGGGACAAGCGAAAACCGGGATAGAGAATCCCACTTACTTCCGACAAACCAACAACCCTAAAGGGAATGGAATTACTCCGCTGCACCTGCTGGTTCTCCTACTACGACCTCAGGTGTTGATGAGGCGTAACATGCCCACCCTACCGATGGCCATTCTGCCCCCCGGCCCACATCCGAATGGCCCCTTCCTTAGGGCAACTCTTCTAGGGCATGGGATTAGCCGATGTCAAATACAAATTTGTTACTAGCACATTATAAAATTTATTTACGAACTAATGACTATTGATTCCCAACGACATAAAAAAAAAGAATATAAATATAGGTAAATATAAATAAACGTAAATAAAACAATGAAAATAAAAGTGCAAATAAATATAAATGATTGAATATAAATAGAAAAAGATCAATACAAAAACCAATTGCGCTCCGCTTGAGCTTTATCCCTATTGCCAGCAAGCAAAAAGAGACCCAAAAGGAGACGAGGAAAAAAAGCACTCAACTCCGAGTGAAACGTCCGTCTCTATTGCTGTTCTTTTCTTCGCGCCGATCGATGCTAAACCTTCGACTCAATTAACGGACCTATGCATTGTTTGCCGCTTTTAATCGGACCTGAGTAATAATGAAACAAATTTCCACTCATACCTTTTATGCAGCTCGTTGCTCCATCGACGAAAGCGCTTTCCTCGACGAACTCCTAGAATGCTGTGGGTGGAGAAAAATTGCAAAGTATTGGGCCGGGAAACATATTAGCATGGATCGGTGGTGAAGACGAGGGCCAGCACTAACGAAATTGCACAGAACTCACTAACCCAAACTTAATTCAATTATTAAACTATATATATTTTTTTTTTTCTCCCTTTCTTCACTTCACTTAATCCTACTGTCTTCTCATCTCTCCGCTCCTGCTTTCCTCCTCTTCCTTCTTTAGGGTGAAAAGAAGACTAGAAAAAACTGTTCTTTCTTCCGCTTTCTCAAACTGTTGTCCAGAAACGATTTAAACTTGGCTCCCGCGGTTATATTCTGGCCTCTTCTTCTACCGATGGTGGGAGGTGTTGGGGACGTTAAGGGAACGGGAATCCTACACTACAGCCACGTATTTATGCACTACGCCTGGCTGTTCGATACTAAATCCAGCTCGTCTTGATATCTCCGCGCTCGCCTCTCCGCTCTGCCGAGCGCGTTTTGGTTGCAGCCAACAACAACCAATAAAGGCGCTTTTAATTCTGTTTTCTGCTGCTGCTGCTTGCTTGCCGGCTTCGACTGGTTGCATCCGCAACTCAACACAGTTTTAGTGGAGTTTTTTTTTTTGTTAAGCGCCAAGACTAAGAACAAAAAAGATTTCTTGACTGCTTTTCTCCCCTGTCTTCTCGGTAACTTACCCCAAACGGACTCAGCGCTATCTGGGTTTTCCGGTGGTCGACACCCTCACCCTCTTCAAACTCGGCACAATCACAGTAACAAATAGAAACTTAATAATTAGTACCGGGGAGCAAATTTGCACAAATTTATTGCGGCCACTACACAACCGGCTCGATCGACTTTATAGAGGGAATTGACGAGATGGACGCTAGCGTTCTGGCGCCAAGTCCTCTTACAGGTCCACGGCATAAGAGAGAGTTGACATTTGAACCTGTTAGCGCATTTACTTTCCGCCTTGACCCTATATTCGCTAGCCCACTTGAGCACTAGATGGCGCCACCACAACCCACCTATTTTTCCCTACTACAAGCGCTACAAAATAATAAACAATGAAGATGATTTTACGACTAAAGATTTATTATTATTATTATTACTATTATTACTATTATTTCTATTATTACTATTATTTATATTATTACTATTATTATTACTATTACTATTATTATTTATTATTATTTTTTTTTTTTTAACTCCATCATTAATTTATAGTGCCTATTTAACCGAACTCCTGGTAATACTACTACTGGAGGCTCTTTCTCCGCTCGAGCTGCCACGACCTTAAGGGCGAAGACTTCTAAAAATAAGAGAATATTTTGTTATTCACTCCATTCGCTTAATGCGGAGAAACCTACTTGGCGGAGGAATCTTTCTTTTCTCCGGTCGGCCCCTGTCCACCGACCTTGACCTCCGCCGGACTGTGACATCTGGAATAAGTTAGAATAATTAGTATATGACATAAAAGTATTTTACATATATTTCAACTTACTATTTTTTTTTGCCTCCGCCTCCATGCGCATAATTTTTTCTTTTACATTTCCAAAAGGTATGCTTGGGCTGGGTTTCTGCTCATCCCAGCAGGAGGGCGGAAGGCGGCTCGCATCCGCAGACTTCGATCGTCTGCGTCGGATTGTGACATCTAAAAAAAATAAGTTTAATTAGCATATGCCACAAATAATTGTACATATATATATTCAAACTTACTGCTAAAGTCCCTCTCCATTGCCTGCACAATCCCCTGCACATGGCCGCCTTTCTGCCTCTGATGATCAGAAACCCAGCCCAAGCATACCTGCTCGGTTGGCCTCTCGCCTGTCGTGCTCTCCGACTGGCACCGCCTGCGGATTGCGACATCTGAAATTAGTTTAAATGATTTTTCATATATAATCTGAAATTTTCTGAAAAAAACATATATGCCAGTTAGTTTTTGCCCGTAAATTACACTACTCGACAAAATCGAACTTTTTTTTTCCTCAAGGATCCAAACCCACTTTTTCTGATAGATATGGGGCTTTAAAATTTTTTAAAGAATTATGGTTTTTTTCTATGGCAGAACTTTTTTTTAAAGAATTTTTGAAGTCTGGTATTTTTTTTTTTAAGCTTTTTTCAGAGTTAGCTCTTGTTTTTTTTCACACAACTCTAGTATCTTTCATCTAGTTATTAGGAACTTTGCCATTTTGAAAAGATAATTAAAAGAAAATAAATATTTACAAATTTTTTTTTTTTTTTTTTCAATTAATAGGAAAAAAAAAAAAAAAAAAAAAATAAATTTTTTTTTTTTTTTTTTTTTTTTTTATTAATTTTTAATAAATTTTTTTTTTTTTTTTTTTTTATTGAAGGGGCTAGGGAGGCTAGTTTAATTTTTATTCCCCTTGCATTATAAAAGTTTTTTTTATGACAAACAACTTCATAAAAAAAAAAAAAAAAAGGTTTTTTTTAAATTTATATTAAATTTTCTCCCCCCCTCTTTTTTTAAACAAATAAATTGGTTTTAGAATAGATTTGTGGAAGAATTTCTGTTATTAAAGTACTTGGAAAAGTATGATATTGGATCCATGGTCACTGAACCATTGATGGACCTTTGCCATGAATTGTTTGCTTTTTTTCCATTTGAAAGATTTTTTTCTCCATCTCAAATTGTCTTGATATACTTTTTCGAAAATTTGCTGCACCGTTTCATCACTAAGTCTTCGATCATTGTCTTCGCCCACATTCCTCTTCAGCAATGCATCTTCAATAGTGTTTCCTTTGACAACAACATCTTGCATTGTGTTTTCTATAAAACTTTCCAATGTCTCAAGAGGGTCGTTATCCTCTTAATTTTCTCCGTAATTATCCCACTCAAATCGGCAAATACGTTCAATTTCCAATTGGGTTAAGCCTTTGGGCCGCATGTCTAGCAGAATAAGTTTTTTAATATATGTATGAATACCATTCAGGACCAATGTTGCCTATAGGCAACATTGTGTTTGCAAAAATCCAGGGAGAAACTAAACACGTTTCGGTCACAAATTTGTTTCATACCTATTCACTTACCTTATTTAATCCACCAAAAACAATTTTATTTATATCTGAATTACTCAGGGATGAGCAGAAGATAACCACCAATTAGACGATGAAAAAAAATATCGAAAAGAATATCCGTAACGGCTATTTTGTCATTTGAAAAAAATGTTGTCTGTAGGCAACTATGGTCCTGAAAGGGTTAAGAATAGGGAGGGAAGTCCGAATTGAAGTCCGAGCAAAGGACCCTAAATGGTTCATACGAGGAATAATTCGATCTACAAATCGGAAGGAACAAAGGAATAAAGTTTCTAGTAGATCTAATAGAAATCGTAAAGTTTATGCAGCTCAACAAGTCAGGGCTACCTACGTCACCCTGATCATGTTGTGCATAAAAATCACCCAAGAATTTTTCTTCGTCTACCTAAGGTTGAAAGGTTTATTAATTATTATACCCGTACTCAAAAAAGAGTTAAGGGGTATATTAGATTTGTGGTAAAGTGGATGTGTGTAACACAGAGAAGGAAAATTTTCCGACCCCATAAAGTATATATATCGATATCAATAGCCGAGTCGATAGAGCCATGTCTGTCTGTCCGTCTTGTTTGACGCCTGGATCTCAGAGACTATAAAAGCTAGGGCAACCAAATTTGGTTTCCAGACTCGTGATATCACACTGCTACAAGTGTATTTCAAAATTTCGCCCCACCCCCGCAAAGGACGAAAATCTGTGGCAGGCACAATTTTAAAGATACGATAAAACTAAAAACGCAGTATCGTAGAGAATGCCCATATCTACCAGATTGCCGAATCTGAATCAGATCGGATCATAATTATAGCCAGAATGAAGAAATTAATTTTCAGTTGTTTCCCCCGCCCCCTCCTGAACACGACAACGCTACTCATTCTCTTCGCTTGCACACTCTGCCGCGTTAATTGCGCGAGCAACCCCTAGCGGAGGAGATGTAGAATCTAAATGGTACATCTATAATCTACATGTTAGATGTAAAATATACATTGAAGATGTAAATAACAAGAAAAAAAAAATGTAAAATTATTTTTTTCTAAAATTTTAAAAAAATCATTCTCAAAATGTATATGATGACTGAGTACTGGGTATAGAATCGTCCCCAGAAACTACACGTTCCTTCGTTTATTACTAGGAATGTGTGTCCCATGGTTATATGTTAAAATGATGATTGTGCGACCGGCCACTTTTTGCAAAGGGCTGGACCTCACGGAGTTTATTTCTGTCTCCTTGCAACTGGGTTGTGTTAGATCTAGATCGCTTTGAAGCAATCTTCCATGTGGCTGCTAGTGCTTTTCATTCGCCAGATTGTGACCCATAATTCCTATAATATTAATCTATGTATTACGAGTATGTGAAACACTTTCTTAATTATGCTTGAATTTCTATTCTACCCTTATAAATTTATTTCTTGAGCTCCAGAGACCCTTCTGAAAGATTAAAGTTTTCCAATTAAATTTGTATTTAGAAACATAATTGGATATTTGGATACACTTAGCTGTGATCAACAAAAATTAAGATGCTTTTCAAGGGATTTTCCCAGAATCAGGGTCACCGTTTCGAGTGCCCTGCCACATTTAACGGTAACTGTGGAGGAGCTTCCACCTCGCTGGCCACCTCGGTGGGCGCATGCGTTACAATATTCGTGCGTCGTGCGTCGTGCGTGGGTGTCGTTTTTGCTAGTTTATTTTGCTTTAGATATAGGCTAGCGTTTTCCATGCCACCATTCGCTTGGGTTCTGTACTCGGATCCCAAAACCTTGCCAAGTTGATTATTCAGCTAATGATGGACTGCAACTAAAGCACTCAGAAGACTCACCTCTCTATTCGATCATCTGTTTACTGTCTTAGGTTATTCTTGCAACGAAGTTTTCGCTCAGAGTCTAGTACTGAAACTTTGCTTGGAGTTCTCAAAGTGTTTTCTCGAATGAATATAAGTATTACATATTTTAGTATTTAAGTATTCAGAGGCTGCAGTTCGAAAAAGGATTTTGTGTACCAAATAGCTGAAAAGTCTGGTCAAAATATTCCCATTCATTGCAGTTTCTTTAATTTAATTTATTGATCTTTTAATTGGGGATATATCAATCAAGACCGTTGTGGATACGTATACTTTCAGACCTTTGTTTGGACGGGTCTGCTGTTGGAAATGTGCACTAGGATAGATTTCCTCCGCAGGACCCTCACCAGATCCCACAGCCATCTCGAGACGTTTATTGCTGTTTCCTGGATGTATTCCTTTTTTTGTATGGTTAAGTCTTGTGGGTATAGTTTTAGCCAAAATTTGGCTAAATCTGCATCATCATCCATTCGATCCAGCATGATTTTTTGATGACTTGTATGTCTCATTTGTTATTATGATTATTTTTATACCCGTACTCAAAACGAGTTAAGGGTATATTAGTCCGTCCGTCCCTTCGTCCCGCCTAGTTCTCAGAGACTGTAAGAACTAGAGCAACCAAATGTCAGATGTAGAATAAACATTAGACGTAGATGACATAAATCATAAGCTCAAAAATTTATATACTGACTGAGTGCGGGTAGGAGTAGAGTCGCGTCCACGGAAGCGACTCACTTAGTTCCTTCTCGTTGTAAATGTAATTACGCATTATTTAGATGTACTTCTGTCAGTCTTCAAAAGGTATTTAATAACAAAACAAAAAGAAGAAGCAATATTGATTTTTCCATCGGTTTTTTATTGCTTCAAATGGCTTGGCTATTGGACTACATCTGGGGATCTTGCCTTCGTGTTTAGTGCTCACGATAATTGACTGAAGCACTAACCATACAGTATAAAGATGTGCCAGTTCATACAACGAAAGGGGCAGCTGAGTTTTCTGTCCCGGGTCCCCAGGTCTTCGGCTGTTGGACCTGAGACGTTCGGGTGGCGGACCTGAGACGCTCGGGTCGGGGACCTGG